>JASAND010007907.1:0-20916 GCA_030248195.1 Trissonchulus latispiculum | reverse complement strand
AGTTACGTATTGCTACACTGCTTGCCGTGAAATATTTGGTCCCCCCAACAAGTTGTTCCCCATATAAGCTGAAATACTTGCTCCTCCTAAATATTTGTTCTTCTTGAAATATTTGGTCCCCCTATAGGCTGAAATATTTGTTCCCCCTTCCTGAATAATTGCTTCATTGAAATATTTGGTCCCCCCTGAATTCAGTTAGTGGCATTTTTTCGAGAATAAGTTTTAAACTAGTCATAAAACATCGATCGCACCACTGACAATAACAAATACAATTCTGAATGATTGTTCAAGATATGTATGAACAAAGCTCAGAGAATAACTAGTGGTTGACTTATTTTGATAATGCGAACAAAACACCGAACAAAAATGCTAACAAACAGTGATGTAAAAACCGAAACCGTCACCGAAAACCTGTGAAAACAGCATGTCAAAACAACACAAGACTGGATATGAACAAAATTCAGCTTCTTCAGCGGAAGATATTTTAGTTAAACTGTAGACAGCTATTCCTGGTGTCCAAGAGGATAAGTCAACGTTGTGAACAGGTTTCACCATGGGAGAGCGCATTCCATCATAGTGAAGCAATTCCTGTCCAAAAGTAACTGCTGTAAAATGATCCTGCCGATGAATCACATATGTATATGTGCTAGTGACTATCGGTAAACGGTTGCTGTTTGAGATCCCTATTATCCCGTCCGATTTTATCTTTTCGCTAGGTTGATAGAGTTTGGAACTTATTCTCGGAAAAATGCCACTGTAGAGCTTCTATTATGGCTGGTGGACCAAGAGGAAACCAAGGACAAGCCCGAACGGGAGACGTTAGGAACCCTTGTACCTACTCAACTCGGAATTCAACCGAGAGCGCATCCAGCGCAGGGCATTCTGAGCCCAAGAGGTCAGTGCACCCCGTAACACGTTCCCTGACTCCTGTTAGATCCAACCAACCAGAAGCAACTACTGGAGTACCGGCGGAAACAGGAGCCCATTCCGAGTCTTGAGGCAGCCTCGACAAATGTAGCGCTTCGACCAGGGCTGGTGGACCAAGAGGAAACCGAGGACAAGCCCAAACGGGAGGCGTCAGGCACCCTTGTACCCATGAAACCAAGACCTAGAAGAGAGAAGGGAAGAGGAAGGTTCAGCTTTTCACTCACCATTAAAAGTAAAGAATTGGCCCAGCGCCGGGTTTTGATCCACGGCTCTTCTGACTGAGCCTAAACTAACTACACCACAAGGCCATCAGCTGAACTCCCGTTACAGGCTTACCAATTTTTCCTATGCCTGCTTCCCTTACACTAGTACTCGAATCGGTTCCACTGGAACCGCTAGAACCGGAACCGGAACCGGAAGGCTTTTTAGAACCAGAACCGGAACCGTTAGCATTTGGAACCGGACCGGTTCCAGTGTAATTTTTGTCTCTGATGATTTGACAAATGTAACCTGAAATTAAGTTTTCAGCCAGCAAATTTTGAAAACTTCTCTAGCTCTTAAATTTAAATTTTCCGTCTGCAAATTCAGAAAATTTCTCTACTTAGATTTTGAATGTAGTTTTCTGGGGGTCTGCCGAAACTGATTTTTACTTTACTTTACTTTAGTTTTTATTTATACTTTTTACACGTAAATTAATAACCTAAGTTTTGTGACAACGTTGTGACATTATATTTTGATCCAATTTATATAAAAAATCAAAAAATTTTGAATTATAAGCGTTTTACAAAAATCTCATTTGGAACCGGAACCGGAAGCTAGAACCGGAATCGGAATCGGTAGTCTAGACCCGGAACCAGAATCCGTTTCAAACATCGGAACCGGTCCGAGCACTACCTGATACCACTAACTGAATTTAGGGTGGCCAAATATTTCAATGAAGCAATTACTCAAGAGGGGGAACAAATATTTCATCCTATAGGGGAGACCAAATATTTCAAGGGGAACAAATATTTTGAGGAACAAATATTTCAGCCTATCGCTCAGAGGGGGAACGAATATTTAGGAGGGACAAATACTTCACCTTATAGGGGGAACAAATATTTGAGGAGACCAAATATTTCACGCCACCGTATTGAACCTGTCGAATCCAGCACGGTCCTTATCACTGTTGCGCAATCGTTGGCCAGTTCGAAAGAAATGCTTTGCGTGAAAATTACTGAAGAGTGGTCCTTCCTTCAGCATCAGTGCAGAATAGAGCTGGCAAAATCAATGATTTCGAATGATGATGGGTGTGCTGCCGTGTGTCCCAGTGGACGAACGGTACGTGTCAAATTTTGAAACAAACACGTTTCGATTGAATTAGGAGGGGATTTGGAATAAGAACTCTCATTGAGATCTGAAGAAGTACACGAGACCTTTGGCATTGGCTCATGGGTATGTCTGGACAGCTTTGCGGGCCAGTTTTCATGTTTTGGGGGAGACGTGGTATCTCAGAGCAGCTGTTGTCTTTGTGCTTCCTACAAATCGCTCTATAAACACTATTGGGCATTATATGACTATTGCCCGAAGGTCGGATGGTAGATGGGAGGAGTACGATGATCTGAAACCTAACCATGTCGAAGCTTTTTCACCCCTGTTCTAGGGTAACTTCGAAGTGTTGTTTATTATAGTGTAAATGCAAATTCACGTATGTAATTTAGGGGCGTATCCAGGGGGTCCGGACACCCCATTTCGGGAATTTTTTTAAATTTTTAACTATTTTTGGGCTAAATTTGGCAAATGTCTGTAAACATTTAGGCTCGGACCCCACTTTCTGGACTGCACCCTCTCCTTTTTAAAATCTTGGATGCGTCCCTGAACTAATTTAGAAGCTTGTAAATTTGTGGAATTTTTATCGGGGAACAGTCACCGAACCCCCTAGGTTTGGTATCCCCCATGTGAAAAGTATTCAAAAATGTACATATTGTAGAGAGATCTGTCGAAACCTATTCATCGTTTGCCAACAATTAATTTTCTACGGAATTTCAGTGGCAGAATAAGCAAGAAATGATTTTGTTGTAATTGTACCGAATATCGGCTATGCCGAATCTCCAACTTGCTGTACTTTCTTTTCCTCCACGAAGGGGTAGTCCCCCTTTTCCCTTAACAACGCGTATTTGTAGATTATTTGCCTTATATATATATATATATATATATATATATATATATATATATATATATATATATATATGAGTCACTTTCTGGACGGTTCGAACACGTAGTGGTAAGTCTATTTTTCGACCTTCATGGATTTCGCCCATTTCCCCGTATTTTGGAGGCTATGACAGTAGAATAATAATGTCGCAATCCGCATCTCAAAATTCCTTTCCTAACGTTCTGAGCAGGACCCCAAAGTTGGGGGTTCCGGCCAGTTATTCGTCCCTTCTACCCAGCATTGAGGACTATAGATCCTATAACAATGCTAACAAGACTAGCATCTGAATCCGGGGGGGGGGAAAGTAGTTCAATTGGCCCTTCAAAGTTGCAAAATCGTCCATTTTGAGCCAAAAAAGCGATTAAGTCAATTTTGGAAAGCCACAGCCGATTAACGCGAAAGGATATTGAGCTAATATTTTGAAAACATAAAGTAGCTACCACAGTCAATATTTTGGCTTAGTTTCAGCCAAATTTGAAAAATTTCATTTTTTCGACTTTTCGTGGCCGTTATGGAGGCACAAAAATTGAAAAAAATTAAATTTCTCCGATTTTGCTGAAACTAAGCGAAAATTTTGTACCTACTTTATGTTTTCAAAATATTAGCTCAATATCCTTTCGCGTTAACCGGCTGAAAAAATTGACTTAATCGCTTTTTTTCGCTCAAAATCGACGATTTTGCAACTTTGAAGGGCCGATTCAACTACTTTCCCCCCAGATTCAGATTCTAGTCTTTTTAGCATTGTTATAGGATCTATAGTCCTCAATAATTATGCAATCAAATTTGGACCTTCGTTTTTTGGGAAGGAGTTTAGAGATAAAAACCACAAATTTGACTTATGGTTGCTGAGGGCAGCTGACATAAAAATCGTGCCATTGAAACCATACGTGGCAAGCAAGTATGATTTGTTTGCCGTTAACTTGTTGGCATATATGTATAATTATGCAAGTACAACATGGATGTGCTGCATGCAGCACAACGCGCACAATTTGAGTTAGAGTGGTGCTGGGTAGAAGGAACGAATGAGTGGCCGAAACCCCCAACTTTGGGGTCCTGCTCAGAACGCCAGGAAAGGAATTTTGAGATGCGGATTGCGGCATTATTATTCTACTGTCATAGCCTCCAAAATATGTGAAAATGAGCGAAATCCATGAAGGTGGAACAATAGACTTACCACATGGGATCTAGTTTGGTCGAATCTCACAGAGAGTGACTCATATATATATCTGACAGGCTTTTGCCAGAAATCGTACATAGCGCGATTGGTTTTAAAAATCGACCCTCTTCGATTTTCTTCATTTTCACATATATGGTTCATGTTTCATATATGGTTTATGTTTCACATATTTCCCATGAAAGTCTATCATGGTGGCGCAAGCCGTTTTTCCAAATTCAGTCTAGCCATGCCGACTGTCAAAAAATCACGAAAATGCGAAACTTTGAACTTGGATTTCTCGTTCTAGGGACGGAAGTTGGAAAAACGGCTTGCGCCACGATGATAGTCCCGAATGTGGATACCATATATGTGAAAATGAAGAAAGTCGAATCGAAAATCTTCGACCCTTACGAAAAGCCAGTCATATGTTTATATATATATATATATATATATATATATATATATATATATATATATATATAAGACTTTCATATATTTATATTTTATATATTTTATATATATATATATATATTTATATATTTATATATAAGACTTTCATTTGGTGATGGTTATGATTCCCTTTAGTCACATAATGTTTGCTTTGCACCATTATTACTCATTCATTACTTGGGGTTAGGGTGGTAGTACCACTACCGGGGTGGACTTTGCACAGATGCTGTGAACTAAATACTTAATGAATCGGCTTGAAATTTGGCAAATTTGTTACTTATCATGTTTTGCATCAGACGAGCTGATCTACGACGCTGCGGGGACTGGCTTGCTGTCTACACAATAGGAAATGTATTAAAAGCTTTAAATTTAAATATCTCTTCAATCCTTTATGAAATCATTTGAGATTTTCAGTATATGGTTAGTTTACATATACGCTCAGGCGTTTTTTAGTTTTTCGTAAAAGTGAGTTTTCCGTTTTTTAGCGTCTTTTGAAAATTTGTAAATTTTATATCTTGCTTAATATTGCGTTTTTCGAAAAACCAAGAAAACGGCCTGAGCGTATGCTGATGCAAAACATATTTGCAAAATTTGGTCCATTTTGACTGAAGTAGTGAGGAGAAAATCAAAAACAAAAATTCTGTAATTTTTCATTGTTTGCTTTGGTTTTCGAAATTTCCAATGCTTTCAAGCAGCTGCAAAGTGCTTTCTATTAAATAATGCACATAAATAACGCAAAAGGAACCGTTAAAATCCAATATATTTAATTTTCGGATATACTGTTTTTACTTTACATTATGTGTGCAAACGGTCAACGTAATTCAGCTATATCAGCTATATATCAGCTATTCAGCTTCAACCGCTTGTAACTTTTGATAGAAACCTCCTACTGAAGAGATATGCACATCATTTTAAAGCGTTTTTGCGCTCTTTCACATAGTTTAGTAAAATTTCATATACGAAACTTAAATAAAATTTTGACTATTTGCGCATGCGCAATGCCACAATGGTAGCTAGCCAATTATGCACTCTCTGACACCAAGATTTTGCGCAAAGATAGTTTGCCAACCAGTTTTGCTTTACCCAATGTTTTGTCTAGATTGCTTCATCCATGGAAAAATTACGTAGAAAATCCCGGTAGTGGTACTACCACCTTAAGAAGGCATTTTTATATCAAAATGCAGCTTGATATTTTCTTTTTTAATGCATGCTATGAAACTACTGTTGTTTTTCTAAAATATTTTTAACACATTTTAGAAATCGCTCTTCGTTATAGAGAAATAAGCTGAAATGTGTGCGTAACCTGTATTTTGCCTTCTTTTCCCACATTTGTCAAGCGATTACGTTCGCTAGAAAGCAGTAATCGGGGAAACTAAAAAACGCCCATGGGTATATTTGTGCAGACCACATCTGTTCAGTAGCAGCCCTCCAGCTTGCACGGTGAATTCTCCACAATCTTTGGAAAAAATTGGCCGTGCTTTTGCAAAAACTACATTTTTATGATGGCAGGATACGGAATAGCAATTGGAAGACGATCATGCGTCGAATATTATTTGCCCCTATCTGACCTTCAGATCGACGCCCTTAGTTTGATTTTATGGCTTGCCTACTTCAATAAATGATTTATTATTTGATTTCTGCAAAAATTACAAGTTTTCGACGCCAAAACAAGACAATCGGCTCTATCTCTGGTACAGAATAGCTAGAAAGTTGCTTTAAGGTGGTGATTCCCTTTGGTCACATAAAGTTTGCACCATTATAACTCATTCATTACTTGAAGTTAAGAAGCCATTTTTATATCAAAATGTAGCTTGACATTTTCTCTTTTTAATGCATACCATGAAACTAATATTGCTTTTCTAAAATATTTTTAACACATTTTAGAAGAAGTATAATTTTCCAGAATTTTTGCAGACTCAAGTAAATTTTTTCGCGAGACATCGGTTATATCATTCGATACCTCCATCAAATAGCTGGGGACAATTTTTTATTTATTGTGAAATCGCTCTTTGTTATAGAGAAATAAGCTGAAATGTGTGCGTAACCTGGATTTTACCTACTTTTTCCAAATTTGTCAAGCGATTACTATAGCTAGAAAGCAGCAATCGGGGCAACTAAAAAATCATCCCTGGGTATATTTGTGCAGAACACATTTGTTCAGTATCAGCCCTCCAACTTGCATGGTGAATGCTCCACAATCTTTGAAAAAAATTGGTCGTGTTTTTGCAAAAACTACTTTTTTTATGATAGCAGCCTACAGGATCGCAGTTGGAAGACGATCATGCGTCGGATAATTTGTCCCTGTGAGACCTTCAGATCGACACCCTTAGTTTGATTTTACGGCTTGCGTAGGTCAAGAAATGTTGGATTATTTGATTTCTGCAAAAATGACAAGTTTTCGACGCCAAAACAAGAAAATCGGCTATATCTCACGGTAGAGAAAAGCTAGAGACTTGCTTTAAAAAGCAAAAATGTGAAGCTCAATGAGATCTTTCGAATGCATATAGTCATAACTGTATAGCTACTGCCAAACCTTCAAAAATTGGGAAAAACCACTCTGACCGAAAACCTCGATTTTTTGAATCCGGATTGCGCGGAGGGTGTTAGAACGCTAAAAGAACTTATTTCGGAAAGTTTCATCAAATTTAGTCTTGATTTACGCCACCAAATAACAATATGTGCCCAAAAGGAATCACCACCTTAAAAAGCTCAATCAGATCAAAAAATGTGGTAGGGGTTTGAAAATTTTTAGGAGGGAGGGGTCGGTCGAAGGCCGATGTATATGCACACCTTAACTCCCCACCCCCTCCCACCACCTTACTTACACCTGTCCGCTGTCCCTAATCGCCTACCACCCCTCGTTGACGATGGCAGCTTAGCTAGGGATAAGCTTTAATTCCTGAACCTAGCAGTGCATATCCAACTCTTCGTACGCTAGAACTTGGTGAAGTACGCCAAAAATAACCAAAAGTACGCCATAAATAAAAGTACGCAGCAGTGTCCATATTTTCATAGCGTACATTACATGACTTGCGTACTCTTATCTATATGCACTGCTTAGTTCAGACGCATGATATGGGGGAGGTGTCGGAAAAAATTATAGGGGAAGGGGAGGGGTCATAAAAAATTTTAAGGGGAGGGGTCGGAAAAAATTTTACGGGGAAGGTCGGCGAGTGCTGACCCCTCCATTTGGGGGGGGGGACGGGTCCCCCAAACACATCTATGATTGGTTTGGTACAACAGCGCGCAACCTAAAAATTAACAAAATTTTAATGGCCTAAAAATTTTGGGTCGTCGAGGCCACTTGGCCTACGCGCTGGCGCTACCCTACACAGTGGCGGATCCAGGATTTTGAAAAGGGGGGGGGCCCGCTGAAAAATTTTTCGGGGGGGGGTAACCAAATTTTTCCGGAGGGGGGGGGTAAAAATTTGCTTTTTCCAGGAACAAAATATTTTTACAAGAAAATATTGCGTTTAGAAAGGTTAGTTCACTTGCCAATTGGAAAACAACTATATCCCGTGAGTGAAGCAAAGCATGGAGAATTTATATACACAAGAAGCAAACGGGGGGTCTGGCCATAGGTGTGGCTGGGCAAAAAATCTGGGGGGGGGGTTCCGACGGAGGGTGGGGGGGGTCCGCCAAATTTCCCAAAAAACCCCTAAATTTTCGATTTTTTTGGCATTTTTGGCCACTTTTTGGCCAAAAATCGGGGGGGGCTAGCTAAAGTCTGAAAAATCTGGGGGGGGTCGCGAAAATTTGTCAATTTGGTGGGGGGTCCCCCCCCCCCCCCCCCCCCCCTACCTAACACATCTATGGGTCTGGCATGTTTCCGGAAAATTTGGTTGGGGGGGGGTAAACTTCGGTAAAAATTCTGGTGTCGACCCCCGAAATGTGATGTAGGGGTACCCCCCCCGAAATTCCCCAAAATTCGGACCTCAGAAAAATTCAAAAAATGGCCAAAAAATGCAAAATTTTCTGCCGAATTAGCCCTTTTTTCATCACAATAAGGCTTGTTCTCAACGTTTTAGGCGTTTTTGCACCGTTTTAGCGATTTTAGTCAAAAATTTCAGAGAAAATTTTTCGGTAAAAAATGACCATTTTTTAATCAAAATTTACCTTACTTTTTGGGTCCAAAAATCGTTGGGGCTGGGGGGGTTCGGGGGGGTAGCCACTAGCCAAGAGTGGGGGGAGGGATAGTCCGAAAATCTGGGAGGGGGTAAATTTGGTCGAAAATTTTTGGGGGGGTCCCCCCTAACCCCCAAGGAAACTATGGGGTCTGGGGGGCAGAGGCATAACTATAGATGTACTAGGGGGGGGGTGGGGGACCCCCCCACCAAATTGACAAATTTTCGCGACCCCCCCCCCCGATTTTTTTTCAGACTTTATTAGGCTCCGATTTTTGGCCAAAAAGTGGCCAAAAATGGCAAAAAAAATCGAAAATTTAGGGGTTTTTTGGGAAATTGGGCGGACCCCCCCACCCTCCGTCGGACCCCCCCCCCCAGATTTTTTGCCCAGCCACACCTATGGGCAACCCCCCAGAAGTTGAAGAATTTTTTGAAATTGAAAAAATTGGTCATGCAAACTTTTGAAAAGATTAAATAAATAAAATGGAGATGTACATGTAATAGTACGTAACTTACGAAGTGAAAAACTTGCAGTAAAATAGTAAAGATACTACACGAAAAGTGGGCACAAAAAAGGACAGATCCCAAGGACAACAAAAATAATGCGCGAAACGGGGGGTCTGGGGGGCAGAGCCCTCCAGAAGTTGAAGAATTTTTTGAAATCGTGGAAAATTCAGCAATTCAAATGTTTAAAAAGATTATTAAAAAGAGTTATTGAGTTGTATATATAATCGATCAGTGGAAAACCAAAACGGGAATTGGATGCTTTTCAGAATTTTTCACTTCCACGATTTATTCTAGAGCACTTTCAGAAGCTGCCAATTATCAATCTTCAAGGGATCAAGGGATCAAGGGAATGGAATGAACAACCGCCCCACAGTGCTATATCAATTCAAGTACAAACGCAAATATACGTATACGTAATGTATATGTGCGCAAAAGTATCAAGAGGAGCACTGTGGACCCACCTCTATGATTGCACTTGTTCGCCCCTAGGCCCTACTATTCACACCAACAGAATAGCATTCGGTACAAATCCCAAATGCCATAAAACGAAACGCAAAAAGTGGAATACCAAACGCCATACAGCACAAGTAAACGCATATGTAGGTACTACTAGCTCAAGAGCCCCCGAACAAGTGCAATCAACAACTTAGTTTTTATAAGTTGTCCCCTGGCGTTGATATGCTGCATAGCTCACCTACCTACCCCAGTTATCTCGTGGGAACTAAATCCATCATGAGCCACGATTACCTGACCATGACTATAAATATTAGTGAGTATATATATATATAGGAGTTCAGATTTACTTTAACAGAATAAATACGTAGACTCCAAAGTCATGATATATATATAATTAAATTTCAGAGCACTATTTTCAGAGTACGTATATATATAATATACACAGGCCAGGTATTCGCAGGACCCGGCTCATGAGGGGTGAATGCAGCATATCAGCTCATTCCATTCACCCCCCGGGGGACTTTACTATTCAGTAAACTACATACAGTAAACACCTAAATGGGGCGACAGGAAATAATTTCATTGGTGGGTCCCGACAACACAATATACATAGACGTAAGTAGTAAATACGTATAATAAAACTAGAAAATAATATATATTCCAATATTATTGTGGAGGGTTGCGGGTGTATGCAGGCTCAGGGAGCCTCTTAGATACACCCTACTTTAAGTCTAAAGGAGCGTTTTAACCCTGTGAACATAATATAGTTAGTATATATAGCAGTAGATATATATGAATGACGTCAACATTTTTGTTAGTATATATATATATATATATATATATGTGTGTTAATTTGTTAGAAAAAGAAAATTTGAAATGTAAGTAATGTATAAAAACCTATTTACCCTCGAAGAAAACGCAAGAACAGATCTTTTCTCTGTACAATTTTTCTTTTGAAGATATGGATACTAGCAGAACTTACTATATCAAGGGGCATAGCATTCCATATTTCGCAAACTCTGTGGTAATAAAAGTAAGAAGTATGGGTCCTCCGGAACCTTTCCGGTCGTAGACTCAAGAAATGCGACCGCGTACCGTCCACATTAGCATAACTAAATAACTCATCAAAAGGAATGTCAATCAAGCCATGCACAATTTTGTACAAAAGACATAAGTCAGCAAACACACGTCTTAATTCTAACGAATCCAAATTTAGATCAATCAACCGTTCAGGATACGACATATTGTAAAAACCTTTTATACGCTTAGTGAAAGACCTTTGAACCGCCTCAACAGATCGAATCTGGTTTAGAAACCGAGGACTCCAAATTTCAGTTGCGTACTCAACAATAGGTCTAACATAGGTTTTAAATATTTGAACCAAAAATTCCTTCTCCTTACAAGCAAAAACGCGCAAAATCAACCCTGCACGTTTAGATGCCTTTGCTCTTACTTTTGCAACGTGCTGATAAAAATTTAAACTATTGTCTAATATAACTCCCAAATCAGATACATGAGAAACCACAGATAACCGACTACCATCTAACGTATACATATGCGATAAATCAAAACTATGTCTAGAAATTCCGTAAGGGAATACACGCAAAACAGAACATTTCATAACAGAAATTGACAGCTGCCACTGTGTACACCATTGGGCAATTCTATTTAGATCATCCTGCAACAAGCTTTGAGAATTTTTATCAGATACTGGTCTGTAAATCTTGGCATCATCAGCAAACAATTTAACGAACGAATTTTGCATCACGTCAGGTATAGAGGTCGGGGAAAAAAAACCAACCCGCAAGTGGTGGGGAAAAAAACCAACCCCCCGTTTGGGCGATGGGGATGAGCTAGCGGGCTCAAATTTTGCATGCAAGTTGGTAGGGCCCATCCCACCTACCACACCAAATTTGAGCTAAATCGGACCACTTTTGAGCATTTTGTGACATTTTGAAAATTTTGGCATTTTTGACCCCCCAAAAATTCAAAATTTGCCTATTTTTGAAGGCCTGTAAAAAATTTTCCATAGCAGTTAGATAATAACTTTTAATAGTTTCTATGAGAACAACATGTGCTCTTTCCAAAAATGTCGGTCTCGCCTTCCTGCGACGCTTGGCAAGCTGCCAGCAGAATTTTTACAAAATGGGAAAAAAAACCAAGGGGTGGGAAAAAACCAATTTTTGCTTTTGCTGCCAAACTCCCAAAAATGGTTCTTAGTTGCTCAAAAGTCATCCACATAGCAAGTTTAATGCGTTCTTTCACGTGAACAGCTCAAAATTGCATTTGGACTTGGCAATTTTGTGCTAGCCGGTAAAAACCTCATTTCGGCGGATCGGCTGTTTGGCTCAGCTAAAGCGGCCAAAAAGTACTCTGGGACAAAGAAATACGCGAAAAAACACTGAAACAACGTTTATTTTAATTTATTTCATCGAATTTCGAAAGATTTACAAATTTTTGCATTTTAACATAGAAACTGGCAAATTTGATGAAACCTAGCCAGTTGATGCTGCAAATTTTGATGTTTGATTTTCTCACTTATTATAAGGAATATCGCAAAAATAACTGCAGATATGAAGTCAGCGACGCCGATTTTACCTGTCGCATGCATAAAATCGCTAATATGAGTTACCCTGACCGAATACTGGGGTTGGTTTTTTTTCCCACCGGTTGGTTTTTTTCCCGCCATTGGTTTTTTTACCCCGGCTAATTAACCGTTAATTACTAATTAACGACAGGACCTAGAGAGGCGATTTATATACCAAAATGACAGTCTAGACAGGGCTTGATAAGAAAATAATTTGTAGCCGGATTGCTCCACTGGGTAGTTCTGCAGAGTCCAAAAAGTGACTACCTTGGCAGGGCGCCTACTATTCCTATTTTTCCTATTTTTTCCTATATTTTTCAAATATTCCTATTTTTTCCTATTTTTCCCTAAAATTCCTATATTTTCCTATTTTTTCCATAAATTTTGAGAAAATTTATTGTTTTAACAGTGGAAAGGTAACATCAGTATAATTTTCTGTTCTACACACCTTCCAGTGGGCAATTCTCAAAAAATTTCCGGCTTCACCGGAATGCTATCTTCATTATGTCGATTTAATTCTCGCCATTGAAGCAATCAATGCTTTAAGGAATTATTTTGGTGAAGTTGTCACTCTACTCATAAGTGGTACTACTTTACCACCACACTTTAGCATATGAGGTATTTTAGAACTCATGGTATGTTTTTGTAATGATTTTGAAACACTATGTATAATTTTCACAATTTTAGAAGTTGGAAAGAGCTTTATATATACATAGTTTTAAAGCTTGTAATCAGTACATTCACATGAGTTTACGAAACTTTCCTTTTCTTCGAAACTTTCGGAAAAATTCCGTAATTTCACCGATGAAGCTGTCGATTAAATTAGCCACTTCCAATGAATTTTCTAGTTACACTCTCATTTACAACAGGACGACTACGTACTATATGCCAGATGAATCTTTTTAAAGGTTTCCATTATGTTTATATATATATATATATATATATATTATTTTTTCAAAATTCAAAAATTTTGTTAACGTTTTGCTAGGGTTTTGTTTTAATGCAGTTTTGAATATTTTTTCACTAAAATTTTGTCTTTGAAGCAAACTTTAACAAATTGATTTTTAACCGTTTTGAGCTACGGAAGTTCTTTCGATAACAATTTTTCGCACCTGGTTTTTTGCTTTCGTTCTGTCAGGAAATGATCAAAATGCTGTTAAAGTTTTCAATTTTGTTGTAACCGTTTTAATTGCATAAAAATTTTAATTGAATAAACTAAATCTTACACAGTTGCACTCGCGAGTTTATGAATGCAGCAGTAAATGTATGTAAACTGCTCAATTTTTTTACTTTATAGACACAGCTGATTTTGTGAAATTTCTAATTTTTCTGTGAGTCTGGTTTTTTAATTTTCATTTTTAAAGAATCGGCTTTTAGGCTATCTCTGAATACGTATATACGTATAGATAGAATTTGTTTACAAGTTTACAAGAAAAGCGCGAGTAAATTCTACATTTTTAAGTAGTCACGCATTTTTTCTGGAAAATAGTAAAATGTTTGGAGGCGTGTGTAAGGCTACACTTAAGTCGTCGGCGAGAAAAACACTGATAGAATCATGAATAAACTTTAAGTTCGCTCCTAAACTTTCACATATGCCACTGTTTTCTTAAAACAGTGTAATTTTCCGAGAACGTTTTGTTGTCTCCCCGGTCCCCAGTAAAAAGAAAACTTGAAAGGTAGTTTTATCAAAGTGGTATCAAAGTTTGCCCCGAAAACAATCGCTCAGAAGTCCAAATTTTAAAAAATTTTCAAAGTTCGCCGAAGATTTTTGATTTTTGCCTTTCCATTAAAAACTAAGTTTATCAATTGATGCAATAAAAATAACCCGATTTTTATCAAATGTTTAAAGAATTCGCTACCTCCCTTGAATCCCAAGACAAGTTCCGTAGATTAAGACCAGGTTAGGTGAAATCTAGCTGAAATTCCCCTAAATTTGACCAAAATTAACGTCATATTGGCCGGAAAAATTCCTATATTTTCCTATTTTTTGCTTGAAAAATTCCTGTATTTTCCTATTTTTTTCGCGAAAAATTCCTATATTTTTTCCTATTTTTTCCAAAATGCCCAGTAGGCGCCCAGCCTTGGTTTTTTTCCCCCGACCTCTATAGATCGTTTATAAAAAGCAAGAATAATAACGGTCCTAAGACGGATCCTTGAGGTACCCCGCTTTTCACAGCTTTCCAACTTGAGTACGAGCCTTCAACTTTAACCCGCTGCATTCTGCCTGTCAAAAGCTGTTTGATCCAATTTATTGTTTTCTCAGGAAATCCGTAAGAACTAAGCTTTGTTATAAGTTTACTATGACAGACGGTATCGAAGGCACGAGCTAAATCAATATAAACAATATCTATGCACCTTCCCATGTCCAATTGTTTTACCACGTCTGTTATAAAAGAAAGCAATTGCGTCACTGTTGACCTACGTGGCTGAAAACCATGCTGAACCTTGGTTATTAAGTTATTCTGCATTAAATGATTCATCATGCTTTCTTTGAGAACTGATTCCATAACTCTACAACACACCACTGTAAGACTAATGGGACGGTAATTTTTCGGGTTTTGTTTACTTCCTTTCTTAAATACTGGACATACGTTGGCCTTTTTCCAATCTTGAGGCAGTTGACCAGTTTCATAAGATTTAGCAAAAATTTTCGATAAAGGTGTAGCGATTTGAAACGCAAGTTTTTTTAGCAAAATAGAAGGTATTCCGTCCGGTCCACGTGAAGTTTTCGGTGGTAAACGTTTTAACGCAGATAAGACATTAACATCATTAAATATTACATCAGGCATAACCACCTCACAACGCGAGGGAAACAGTACATCATTATTATCGTCATCAACAAAGACATCAGCAAACGTCTCGTTTAGGCATTCTGCTTTCAAATCACTTTCAAACAGCATTTCACCATTCATTGTCTGTAGGGTTCCAATATCATCTTGCATTGCCCATTTACAAGTAACAAAAATATGCTCCGCACAAAAGGGGATAATATGTGTGTTGGGCCTATGTCTATCCTTTAAATTCCGGTTGAGAAAGGCATCCGACACCGCAAAAGTTGCTCAGCTCTTCATTAGGGCTTTCATTTGATACCAAATTTTACCACTTTTGAAAAATTTTATTTTTGACCCAAAATCGCCTAAGTCCCCACCCCACCCCACCACAACACTCTACAGCCACTTTGGGTACGCAGTTCTATGACAAAAGTTGCTCAGCTCACTTAGGGCTTTCATTTGATTCCAAATTTTACCACTTTTGAAAAATTTTATTTTTGACCCAAAATCGCCTAAGCCCCCACCCCACCACAGCACTCTACAGCCACTTTGGGTATGAAGTTCTATGACAAAAGTTGCTCAGCTCACTTAGGGCTTTCATTTGATACCAAATTTGACCACTTTTGAGAAACTTTATTTTCGACCATTTGACCCTCCCACCCGACTGACCCTTCAAACGGCAAAGTAGAACCAGCCCAGCAAAATAGGTACGTCGGACGGCAAAACGTATACCGGTTATGAGCTGGGCACACCAGAAATCCCCTATAGACAAAGTTTTGAGAGGCCAGGTAGAGCCTACATAGTCATAAAATAAACTGAAGGCGTTGAGTACAATTAATTATATACTTACAAAACAGGAAAGGAAACGAAATAGAAGACACTTTAAGAGACAAGTTCTGTCACAGAACTAAGTACGTAATAAAGCAACACAGAAGCATAAGTGCGCCGCAGGCGAAATTTTTTAATAATTTGTGAAATTTATTAAAATTATGCTTAATTTTCACTCGAAATATGCATTACAAGCAGCTGAAAAAATTTTCTAGGGGGGGCCCGGAATGTCAAAGGAGGGGCCCAAATCGCAAAGGGGTGGCCCGGGCCCCCGGCCCCCCCCTGGATCCGCCACTGACCCTACAGTTCGGCGACCAAAAAACCCTGAATCTAATATCAGGAAAAAGCTTCCTATTTTAACAGAAATTTGATTATATGTTTAGGAAACAGTTTTAAGACGGCATTTCCAAAACTTTTTGGCACTTATTTATATGGGGGGGGGGGGCGATTTTTTCGCCTTGGTCCCCCGCCGGCCGCCCCCATATAGTTCGAAAAAATTTTTTGTCTCCGATTTGGCTGAGAAGTTGCCCTTAGGGTAAATCGAGGTCGCTGATTTCAAAAATCGGATCGAGAGATCGATCCGATCGATAGATCGATCTGTAGAATCGATCGATAAAAAGCGATCAAAAAATTTTTTGTCTAAGATTTTCGCGAAAAGTCAACCCTAGGGTAATTCGGGGGCGCTGATTCCAAATCTGCAGTCGAAATTTCATAAAAATCGATTGTTCGCCCTCAAAAATTGATTTTCTTCGATTTTTCAAAAATTCGACAATAACTCGACTTTGGCAGCTCTGATCGAAATTTCGAGTGCAGATTCGGAATCAGCGCACCCGAATTACCCTACGGGCGACATTTCGCGAAAATCGGAGGCAAAAATTTTTTGATCGATTTTGATCGATCGATCGGCGGATCGATCTCTCGATTCGATTTTTGAAATCAGCGACCTCGATTTATAGCCATGGGGAAAAACCCACCCCCTTTTTTTGGGGGGGGGAACCCACCCGCCTCCTGGACCAAGGGTTCACAGGGAGAACTTTGGTGGGTAAAATCGTTGTAAATTGCTGCGCAAGGTGCAACGATTCTACCATGAATTTACCACGAATTTTTAATGAAGTTTTAATAATTTTTAATGGATTTATATACAATGATTATACCGATTTTTCCATGAGATTTTAATGGATTTTTACAATGGTTTTACTTCGGTTTTTATACGTATTTACAATATTTTTACCACGTTGTAAAATTGTTGTAAATCTGTTGTAAAATCATAGTAAATGCAATTGGACCAATGTACAATGTTTTTACAACGAAGTTACAACGTCCTTATAATGATTTTACTATATGGTAAATTTATTGTAAAATCGTGGTAAATGTTTACAACGTTTCTACAATGATTTTACAACGAATTTACAACGTGGTAAATCTGTTATAAAATTGTTAAAACTTATTTTGGAGCATTGTAAAAACGTTGTAAACATTTACGACGATTTTACAACAAGTTCACCACATGGTAAAATCGTAAAAAACGTTGTAACTTCGTTGTAAAAGTTGTAAAAACATTGTAAATTGGTCCAATTGCATTTACAATGATTTTACAACAGATTTACAACAATTTTACAACGTGGTAAAAATAATGTAAATACGTATAAAAACCGAAGTAAAACCATTGTAAATCCATTAAAATCTGATGGAAAAATCGGATATATATATATATAATCATTGTAAATCCATTAAAAAATATTAAAATTTTATTAAAACTTCGTGGTAAATTCATGGTAACATCGTTGTACCTTGCGCAGCAATTTACAACGATTTTACCCAAAAAGTTCTTCCTGTGGTTGGAGCTATGAGCTCCAAAACATAGCAGCAGAAAGCGCGACTCTTTCTTACCTACCTACGTATGCAAAGATCAAGTCATTTGGTTCACTCCTGCTCATTTTATGACATTTTGAAAATGACACCTATTTTTTGGTCCAACCATGCCAAAATTTTGCAAAAGTTTGGACCGATGTAACTTTTGACTGGGTTGGGCTAGAAAAGTTTTGCAAATATCTGCAATGATGGCAAGTCTTCCTCTTTGCACACAGCCAAAAGTAGATCGATCCGATGCACCGTTGGTCTGGCACATTGCCAAATGTGGCGGGGGGAAACCCACTTTGGGGGGAAAACCCCACCCAAGTTTTTTTGAAAAATCTTTTTAACAACCAAACAGGGAAACAATTCGACACTATAGCACGGTACTATCGAGGACGCTGCATCATCCTATGGTGTCAGATTTGGATAATATTGCTTCCCTGGCTAGCTAGGGGCCAAAAACCCTGAAAGTGCCATTTCGGCACTGGAGGACCCAGGACAGGTCCAGTTGTGGATTTTAACAGCCAAATGAACGTAAAAAACCATTGTCTACACGATAGACTATTTAGCATTTTTCAAAAATCGCCCTATGTTTGTGTTAAACTTTACGAAACCTGTCCGTTTGATGCTGCATTTTCAATGGCACATGAAATCTCAAAAAAAGGTACCTATAGATCGGGTTTTTTGATTTATACTAGCTAAAAAAGAGTTGAATTTTACACCGGAAGTGTCAGAATAGCGCTACGACAATTTTTGAGACCTGTGAGGGGTGGGTTTTTGTCCCCCCCCATTTGGGTTTCCCCCCATTGGGTTTTTTCCCCCGCTACTTTTTGCATTATACCGGCCTACGGTACAACCTAGAGAAGTGCAAATGGACTTAAAAGAAAGATCTAAGTACGCCAAGTACGATGGTATATAAAGTTCTCATATAGCCCTTATAATATAAAAGTTCCAGCCAAAATCCGAAAATGTGGGGTTTCCCCCCATGGCTATACCCTAGGCTAAGGGCAACTTCTCAGCCAAATCGGAGACAAAAATTTTTTCGAACCATAAGGGGGACCAAGGCGAAAATATCGCCCCCTCATGATGAGGCTCATCTAAATAGGTGCCAACTTTTTTGCAATTTAACGAGTATTGTGAAAGCTTAATAGGGCTCGCGCTTGACTCGACACACAAAGGCGACTCCAAATCGCAAAAAGAGGCTCGTGGCCCCAAAGAACTCAACCAGTATAGCTTAGGCTTATATTGGCCCAAGGTTTTTTTGGAATGACGGGCACGGCTCGAATGCGAATGGCATCCGTCGAGATGGTGACCTGTCCTTGGGAATCCTAACTTGTCTCTCTCCCTCCTTTTGTGGTGTCGGTCGGACCCTGACCGGACCCTTATTGTTACGTATATTAAAAGTTGACAAAAATGTCGAGGTTGTAGGGAAAGGTTTGGAAATTTTCTTTTTTTTTTAAACTGTCAAAATCCTCAAATTTCTGTTAAAATGTGGAGGTTTTTCTTGATATTAGGATTATCGTTAAGAATTCACTGAATGCTGTTTCCAATATACATATATAAAAGGTCGCCAAACTTTAGGGTGCCCCTCGGGATTTTTTAGTCAAGTCCCCCATCGAACCCTCTGGGGATCCCCCCAACCCTCCCCCAAAAAATTTTTCAATTTTTATACCAAAAATCGCATTTTCAACATTCAACTATGAAGTGATTTTGACATTAGACATGGTTTTTAAACTCGAAAACTTGATTGCCAACATGTTTCCAAGTTCAAAATAAGGTCAATAATGAGTCAGAAAGTTCATAATACAGTTAAAAATGTGTATTCCTCGCAATAATAGACACTTCAAGCCAAAAATTTGGAAATTTTAGAAAATTTTTGCAAAATTTACTCTAAAAATACGTACCCAATTTTTGGCAGTTCCCCCAGTTGGGGGGGACGCCCCCCCCCCCCAAAGTTCTTTGGGGGGGGGGGGTTGAAGGTTGAAAAATGGCTGGGGGGGGCTACCCCCCCCACCTTACACCTATGCTATGAGTTGCTCAGAAAATACCAACTTTTCAAGATTTTTTATCAAAAATTTAAAAAATTTTTGGGCCTCACATTTATTCCAAAATAGAGATTTTCTGTGAAAGTGAAATGCGGATGTGGTTTAAATATTTTCTTCATTAAAACAAAAATGTGCTTTGCAGAAGTAGAAATTCCCGCCGACGTCGTGACATTTTTTGGTTTTTATTTTTTCTATTTGACCCTAATGCTTTCTACCTTTGAATCGCTACAGAAGGAACCCCAGCCCCTTCCCTTCCAAGGTCCCGCTTGCTACATATTGTATACACCCTTTTTAAGACCCCAGCCCCTATCCCGCCTTTTCTGCCAGTTATTGTTTTCAGTTTTGTGTTTTATATTGCAACTGGTTCTGTAGTTGTTTCGACAACGGGGCAATGTTTATTCCGAGAAAACTTACATTTGGTGGATTCAAGCAGTTAGTATTTCATAACCGATTCCCTCCTCAGCATTCGCTCATATCTGTAAAGGTCAGAGTTTGTCGTCAATTCTTTGCAGTGCGCGTGTATGTAGAGGTCTACTGTATTTAAAATGTTGCCAGAGAATGGCGGAAAAATACTCAACCGCAGCTAAATTTTATTACGTATATATACGTAAATATATTATATACAACAATACGTATGCTATATATTATACATACAATATATATACATACACTGTTACAAGATAGAGATGGATAAAAGTGCCGAGAGTGTTAATTTTTCACTACTTAGTGTTTCTGTCAAAATGCGAGCGTACAACTTTGTTTCGGTACCGAAAAATGTTTTACACAAAATTTTGAAAAATATTTAGAGATTTATGTCAAAAATTGCAATTTTTTATTACTTTGTCAAAAAAGTAAACGGATATCCGGTTATTTTCTCTAATCGGATACTATCTGGTTATCATGGGGTAGCTCGGAGAGCACCCCATAATATGAGCTAAAACGGTCAAATGCAGCCTTTGAAAACGTTAATTAAGCAAAACTAATTAACGGTAAGGAGTTGAGAGCTAAAATTTGCAT
>JASAND010007906.1:0-31011 GCA_030248195.1 Trissonchulus latispiculum | reverse complement strand
TTTACAATACATTTACTTTTTTCAGTACAACCCGTTTCGTTAGCTCACAGCAAATTTTAATGTTAAGCTTACAACAGCTCACATTGCCTATTATAATTGTTGTTTTTCCTTTCCACTTTTAGTAGGAGTAATAATGCTTAGCTAGGTAGCCGATTGCATGTTTATTTTAATAGCACATCCAGAGCATTAATGTTTAGCTAATAAACCATGTTTTTCACATTTTAAAAAGTACTACATAAATTTTTGTCAAAGCCTGGTGACATGCTTTTTAAATCGATTAAACCACAATTGATAGCTAGATTAAAACTGTGCTTCAAGGGGTGTGCATTAACTATTTATTTTGAGCTGGTTGTTGACAAGGGGGCAAATTTAAATGATAAGCGCGCCACTAAGAGCGTGCATGGCTTTACTGCATACTTTGGCTAGTTGCGTATCTGCCAAGAAAATTGCTTTTTGCCTTCACCCCTAGTAGTGATGGACAGCAATTAAATGCCATATCAAAGTTGATTAGCTGTATTTCTTTATCTTTTACAAGCTTCAGAAGTAATGTTGTATTGATATAAATGTATTCAATTTATATTTTATTTTATGGGCCGAAAAAGGATGCATAATGCGTAGTCTTCGTTCTTTGGCCCAATGTTTTACCGAAAGCTTGGATCATAAATCGTGGAGTCGAATAATGATCGGGTTAATTCTGTCAACTAGAATTATGAGAATTTTTAGTTCTAAAATAACATTTTATGTTAGCTATCATTTGTCCTTTATAGAATTTAAACCTACAGTAATTATCAAGCACTTATAATGCAACTACTTAAATCTGTAGGAGCCTATTCGCGCGCAAGTACAAAAGCAGTGTTAAACATGGGACTTATTGTATATATCATTTATTTAACTTTTAAACTACCTTAGTGGAAAAGGGTTTAATTTAATTTCAACTCCTCTAACTCGCACGCAACGCTGAAGGTTCCATATTTCCTATTTTTGTATCAAATATCTTTCATCTGTGGTGACTGTCTCTTGGCTCTTGGGTGGGCGTCTTCGGCAGAACTCGATTACGGTACTTTTCAAGTGGTTTATTCCTCTTCAATTCACTGACTGTTTACATTGATTCAGCTACTGAAGTAGGCATCCTTGAAATTTTTGGCATTTTTCGGCTCTGTTCTGTTGCCGCCTGTTGTCTGTCTGCTTCCGTTGGAACTAGTTGCGTGATTTCCGCATTATATCACTTTTTATCATTTTAGTTTTGGTTGTACTTACTGCCATGATGCAAAAAAATTCTGTTTTATATTTTGTAACTGAAAGTTCTCATTCTTTTACTTATTATTCTTGGAAACGTTCTTTTAGCTAAAATTCTTTAAAGACTGCTGGTTTCGCTAATCGCGAAAAATTTTTCATTTTAGAAATCGAAATACCTAGTTTACACATTGTTTCAGCATTGTTAGATGTTTATCTACAAAAACCATGAAATGCCGGTGTAAACTTTTAAGTTTTAGTAGGGCTTTGCAAAGCATGCTCCATAAATGCCCTTGCTCGTTGAGAATGCTAAATTTATATCTTCTGAGTTTCAATGTGCACATATTATATATTGAAATGTTGCAGCCACCAGCTCAACCTAAAGCAGGCGGTATTCGGTTGGATTTTTCGTTTACCGTGAGGGTTTTACATTACCGTCACGATCCCTTTAGTGGGAATTTAGTAGGCAGGCCTGCTGAGGAAGTTCAGCTGGCTGTCTTGTAGTGTGCGGCAACGTGTTTGCCTGTGGTACGGAAGGGGCGTGGGTTTCAGCCGTTAGAGTGCAAAGGATGTGTCACACTGATACTACTTATATACTGGTGGTTTTAAATAATCAAGCTTCGCTTTGCATGTTATTCATTGATTTATGTTCGCGCAATGATTATGAATTTCGAAACTAGGGATTCCCTTCTAAAAGAAAAGAAGCTTTAAAGTTTTAGGACAGATCCATCAAAAATATTTTATTTTGGTAGAACGTGTTTACACAAATTTAATTCTAAGAGCGGAAGTAAACAGCCAATTATGCAAACAGCAGAATGGTCTAGGTCCCCACTCAGGTACTGAACACTTTTCCACCTGGGTAGGACAGGGAACATGATTTAGTAAAGCTTCTCAAATTCAGTTAAAACTATTTTGACAAAGCCATGGAGCCATAGTGCATGAGATTAAAAAGATGCAAACATAACGCTGATGTTTCAAAAATATGTAGCGGTAGGTAACCTACACACCTTCTGAGGAAGGCTTAGGTATACATTAATAGAGGATTTGAAAGAAAGCACATCATCCTTATTCTACTTTACATCCTGAAATTATCTGAAATGTTATAACTTTAAAACATTTTACATCAATTTTACATTTTCAGGTCTTTAATTTGACGTCTTTGTGGGCCGCCAGTTCTAAAGTGAATTGTGAATTTTGTGTAAACAAAAGGGGTCAACTAGGGAGAACACTTGAATTTTAACGTCGCCTCCAGTAGTCTCCTTATAACGTCCCCGCCCCAACCCCAACAAATTGCAGGGTCTGGGCTCCAACGTTATAAGGAGACAACCTTCACTGGACGACTCTGTGTTAAGAGTTGCTCTGACTGACAACTTGATTTTATGAAGGAAAAATGTTTCATTATCAACTGGCACACGAATGTCAAAGTTATGGGTGGTATCGTATATTTATTACCGTCATAATTTTCTGTATTTTCGGTTTTGTTTTGAGCTTCTGTTTCAGTTTTTGATATAATTGCACAAAACATAATGCACATTTTGTAATTTAATTTAAGTTTCGTACAGTTCGCCATTGAAACCTCGTGCTTGCGATATATATTTTATTGTAAAGTTTTATGCCTTATTAATTTTATTTCATTTTAGTCTGAAGCAAGACTTTTCTTTCATTAAATATTACCAGTATGTGAAGTCACATCCTATTTACATTTTACAATTTGGGGAGAAGGGGGCGACTTGGACCAGATTTCCTCCCTAGAGTAGACAGAGATAGTTAGACGCCGCTTACATCTAAAGCTTATATCTTTAGCTTATACTGACTTAACAAAAAGCTGAATCGAAAAACGGACTTCAGATTCGTGTTCTACGACCCGAAAGCCCCTATATACATCTTTTCAGCAAAATCGAAGGCAAAAATGTTTTCGGTTTCCCTTGGTCCCCCCTTAGAAATCGAAAAAAATCGAATTTCGTGAAATCGAAAAATTTTGCTATATTTGAACTCAGCGTGGTCGAAAGCATGCCCAAACCAAATTTTAGCTTTTTTGGTCAAGTTTCAGGGATTTCGAGTGGTGAGGGGAGGGGGTAATCGAGATAAGACCCGAAAATCGTTGGAAAGCAAGAGACTTAAGTTTTTGAACAGATCGGCATTCATAACCTTTCGCAAACCAAATGAATGTCCACTTTGGGGTAATTCTTCTAACATTTTGCCATGTTTTCGGTGCAGGCACTTGCGGAGAGCTCGGGAGTAGAGTTATATAGTAGAGCTCCTGACCCTTATTTGTAGTTTCTCGAAATTTTTTATTTCGTGAAATTAGATTTTTTATTCGCAACTGAGAACCAAGGAGAACCGAAATAATTGGCCACGGTTTTGCGAAAAAGTTGCGTATAGGGATTTTCTAAGTCGCAGGAATCTGCTTTTCTATTAAACTTCTCGTTAGTTTAGTATATGCTGCAATCATAATCTTAGCTAACAGTAAAATAATAGTGCTGAATCAAAACGGAATTCAGATCAATGTTCTCCGAACCCGAAACTTCCTGCATGCACACAGCAAAATCGGAGATAAAAGTTTTCGGTTTCTCTTGGTCTCCCGTTACGCATCTAAAAAATAAATTTACTGAAATTGAAAAATTTTATGATGTTTGAAGTCAGCATGGTCGAAAACATGCCCATTCTAAGTTTTATCGATTGGCCAATTTAATAATCTGACTAGTCCAGGAGGGCTAATGGAAAAGACCTTATTTCTGAGTAAGCCAATTTGTCCTGAAATCATATGTAGTGGTTTGCGTATGAAACAGAAACAAAGTTTAGCATAAGCAATAAGACAGGCCGAAAATTATCAGTCAAATTTTATATTTTGCTGTTTATTTTGTAATTGTTTCATTATATCCACTTCTCACATTTTTTGTTGCATTTCTAAATTTGAATTTTTTAAGTGTAAGCTACTTTACAGTCACAGAGAGCCCTGTTGACTATTTTTAAAAGCCCAATAAAGTCAAAAGTGCACCATCCTTGAAGAAAACTGACGCCGAAAACATTACCGCTCAGCAATCATAAAACTGTTTTAAGTGCTTTCCCATCTATTTGGAAGTCTGTGCTTTTATTCGAATGAGTAGTTACTACTTTTTTTGCGCCAACAACGATCTTGAATTAAAAAGCCGGAAAGATTTTGATTTCTCAGCAGTCAGCACTGTTCCTGTAATAGCTTATTGTTGTTATTTAATTTTATTTCGGCGACGCAATGACATATTCTTGTGACATGTTTTAAATTAATTTGAAACTTGTGTCTACTTCTCAATCAAGCATATTCCGGTAACGACTTTCATCGGAGACTAATCGCGTCATTAGTATTAATCAATCAGCTTAAGACATTTTATGACTCCTGAGCAACTGAATTCTTGATTGCTGAAACTTTATTTATTGGTATCACCAAGAGTATCACTGAGGTACGATTTGTATGACTGGAGCAATCGTTAGAACAAATTTGTTTTAGCTAGATTTCTCCTCGTTTATCTTTTACAACCTTTGTTTTCCTAGCGAATAAAATGGGTTTTCTGCGGGAGTTAAAACAGCAGGTTTACATTTTTAAACTGGCAGTGAATTTGTAAAACTGTACTCAGTACATGAGATACAATGAACTGTCCCACCCTTTTGATCCGGTGGGGGAAAAAGATTGAGTTTAATGTATCACACTGACTCAAGTGCTACTTGTCGTTTTTTCGACAACTTGCATCTAAATTTAGGCAATAGTCATCTGATGAAATTTATTTAGATTATCATTACGGTTTTATCATCCATTCCATCCTATATGGTGCTTAGAAGAAGTTGTTCTTTACAAATACTAGACCGGACATCAGATAGAGAAAATACTGACGTCTTCTTGGTGTCACTTTTGCCAAACTGTTCTGTCAAATCTCAGCAATAAAGACAGCAAATATTTGGGTTTGCTTTCTCAGCCCCATATTAGGCCTTAACATTTGTAGCAGAGCTGTACTGTTGTTGACACAGCAATTGGTGCAAACGATTTGTTGCTTTACATGCACACATTCTTTCCATCTTCCCATGAGCTAGGCATGGCAGCGCAGTTATGATTTGGCGTCATGTCCATAAAATGCGGAGGCTTGCCTGCTTTATTTATTTATTCCTTTATTGTTTATTTGCTTGTTTATTCAAAATTTCGTGAATGCTAAATTTCCTTCTTGGTTGGAAGGGAATTACGTATCCTAGTTGTGTCATGTTGCAAGCCAACATCAATCCAGTATTATCATACGAATGCACAGGGGAGCGAGGGATGGAATAACAGAACTTTTAGATTTTCTTAATTTTTACATTCCTATATCTCTCTACTTTCTAGGAGGATAGATTTCTTTATAGGATTTCTCAAAAACCCGGAAAAATCTGATTCCGCGGAAGTGGGCGGTAGAGGCGTGCATTACGGCCCGCGTCCCGGCCCGGCCCGCGGCCCGGGCCGAACGGGCCGACAGCCAAATTTCGCGGGCTGGGCCGGGCCGCGTGCCGAAGCTCACGGGCCGGGCCACGGGCCGTGTTTTCGGTCTGTTCCCATTATTTTTGCCAGATTTACTGAAGAAAAATAACTTAAATGTTTAGCTTGAAAGAATTTTGTGCTTCTTGATCCTGTTTCTTACTTTTCAGGAACTAATTTCAGTATTTTCATATCATAAATGTTAGTGTGTATTCTGTTTAAATTAAATAGTCGATTCAATTATTAAATAAATGCTGGATATCCTTCAAATTTTAACGTTATCGGTATAATCAGTATGCTTATGCTCATTTCTTGATTCGCGAAAGGCCTAGTCAAAAAATTATCATTTCAAATGCTGTCCATCACAACCCTGTGGTTCAAAACATTCGGGGCAAGCACTTCAAACTGTTAAAATTCGGAACGATCAATTTAAACTGTTAATTGCAAAAGTTGGTTGTCAAAATTAGTGTCATATCTCTCAATTCATTGATTCATTTTTGAGACTAAAATACAGAAACTTCACACTAAATTTCAATAAAAAAGTTTGGAATTTTTTGAAATTTTACACTTTCTGCAAAAATGAAAAATTTAGCGGGCCGGGCGGGCCGAAAGTTTGATGGGCCGAGCGGGCCGAATCCTTTCACGGGCCAGGCCGGGCGGGGCCCGTGAAAAATTTTTCACTGGCCGGGCCGCAAAAATTCGGCCCGTGCAGGTCTCTAGTGGGCGGGGGACTCTGCTTGGGAGGGGGTTAATAGGACTTGGAGGGATAAAAGTTTTACAATTTTTAAGGGTCGTTCGGGCTAAATCGACAATTTTTGTATCCAATTTTGCTGAAAAATTTTGTCAGTACGCTTCAGATGTAAGCCTATAATAAGCAAACGGGTTAAAACTGATGGGTTGAATCGAAACATTGAAACTTTGGCTCCACATCTTTCCTTCTTGCAACTCTGAAACTTATAAATCTAAGTTCCGCGTCCGCCATTTGCCGACTTCTTTGGGTGCTCGATGGTGTGCAACTTTCTCTCATACTTTAATTAAAAACATCCAAAACTAATTTTTTGAATCCGCAAAACTTTTACTATGCTTGAACTCAGCCCTGTTGATTCTCCATACCAAAACTTAACCTTGCTTGATCGTTTTAAAATTATTGAGCGGAGCAGGTCATTGGTAAAACTAAATAGTTTCGGAAATCCGAAAATTCTTGGTCGTGTCTGGGAAAAATTTAGCACAGTTAAGATTTCGTTAGGTATTTCATTAATAAAATCCGCACATTACTACAAATAGCTTGCCTTAGACAACTCTTTTGTGCCGCTGTCTACTTTTGAGATTGTAGTTCGATATATTTCCTACTGTACATTCTGTCAACCAATCATCAAAAGCTTTTTCCATAATTGGTTGTTTTCGGCATAGCTCCGCCTACATGTGGCTGACGTTTTTTCTCGAAACTTTAACTTGAAGAAATGTTACACTTTGTAACTCTGCAGTGAATATTTGGTTGTATACGAATGCTAGTCCTTTTTCTAATTCAGCTCGAGAAACTGACGTTTTTAAAATTAAGTTTACTTTATGGTTTATTCGAAAGCTTTATTTAAAGTTTATTATTCGCAAACACATTTCCGTTTTTGTTATTATTAACCTGAAGATTAAAAATGCGAGTGAAGATTTTAAACCGATATGTAATTAACAAGCAAGATTTTATGCAAAAGGTTCTGTTTCCGGTCGGACATTTAAGGTGCTGGTATCGTTTTGTGCTGTGCTTTTGTGCGTATTTTTTGAAACGCCATAACTTTCGCAATTTTGTGAGTTGGAAAGCGCTTTATACATCATTTTAAAGCTTATAATCTGCAGATTCTCATGACAGTACGAAACTAGTAAAAATCCGCAAAAAATAGCTAAAATTTTCTGACATACTGACATCTGACAGGTTGAATATAGACCAAAAATCTTTGAACATCGATTTCTCAAAACTGTGGAATCGGCCAAAATTTTTTCTTGTGCTGTCCTATAAAGGACATGTGGGCCGAGGGACATTTTTTGGATTTGGCTCAGCAGGTCTTAACGGTCAAGAAAATCCATTAAATGTGCGGTGACACGAAATTTCGCAACTTTGCATTGAGTTTTCTCGCAACTGGAGATGTTTTAGCTCAAACCAAGAAAAATGTCCCTCCGCAATAGTGCGAATTCTCATTCTGCCAAAGATCACGCGAATCCATTGGGTAGTTTTTGAGAAATCGATGTTCAAAACAAAATAATCGCAGTTTTGTTAAAATGGTTTTTCGACCAAATCTCCAGCTTAGAGCAACAAACTCCGGCTAATAGGCATTGATAAAACGTGCAATGAGACTGTGTATCGATCGAGTATAAATAAACCAAAATTGTCCGTACGATTTGGCAGTAATTTTGAAAAAACGGATTTTCCCGAAAACGGCCATTTTTGGACCCCAAAAATCGTTTTTTGCTTATACTGACTTAACCACTAGAGATAGCTCAAAAGTTGTAAAAGCAAAAATGTTCATTTTTGTGCCCTCTTTCCAGCCATACCAACCAATCTGGTGTCTCGACTATGTGCTGAGAGAATAATGGGAAAAACCAAAAATTTCTTATCTTTGCACCTAAAAATGCGGGACTGGTCCCAGAATGTTAAAGAGCACCGAAATAGTATATTTGGAAAGTTTCATCCACTTTCATAAAGAATTAAAGCCTATAGGGTCAAATTTACACAAAGCGATACCAGCACCTTAAGTAATTGTAAACCTGCTGCGCAGCTAATTATTTTATAAGGAGCTCTTACTTGCTTACAACAGAAAATACACGTGCAAAACATTGTCTGAACATTTCCCTAAAGTTGAGGAATTCACTCTTATGCCGCAAATGAAGTTCAAACAATGCAAGATTAGATAGCATTTGTTTCTGTAAAATCCATGTATTTGAGAAATCGCTGGTGTCCTGCTAAGATCAAGAAGTTTGACTTTAACTATGAGTCATCCTTCAGAGCAGAGAATAGTCTTTTCCGAATCCAATAATACACGAGCAAACGTATATGCGTAATATCTACATGAATCGGAACACGAAGTTCTTCGGAATTAAAGAAAAGATTGCACACACAAATCATGCAATCCCTATCTTAAACCATTGTTTACACGCAATTACGGTGAGGAGTATCTTTATCAATAAAAATGTGTGTGAGTCCCGGGGAGTTATTTTTAATATGAATTCAGTGTACATAGTTGAAGTAATACAGATCAAATGCTTTTTAATATACTCTTTCGAACACTATAATTGATGTAATACAGATGGAATGCTTAATAATTAGAAATTTTCGTATCATTATGCCGTCCTCATTGAGATATTATTATATCTATCTATCGTTTGTTTTTGTTTTAGTACTATTATCAGCTTGTTACTCATGACTTCCCCGTCAGATATTTTCTGGCTACTTTATCCTTATGTTTAATTTTTGTGGATTTATCTTTGCATCATTAATGCATCAGGTTTCACTAAAACATGTTCGCCATCTGATATGCAGCTAAAGATTTGGACTTTGTTAATGCTAACTTCAGCCGGTGCCATTTCAGTCTGTTTCGGACATCCATTGAACATCAGCGAATCCCTTTTCGTCCCATCGCCGGGGCGACAACTTTCGCCCATGTCCTCCGAATTTCAGTCCTATTCCAAGCTGGCCTGGGAGTCCATTTTCGAAGCCGGAAATCGCGAGCCCGTTCTGCCCGCCGGTCAGGCCAGAAACCGGAAGCAGCGCCTTCGACCGAAACAGCGACATCGAGATCGAACTGAGGCCGCCCTTCCCCTAATGTCCGCTCAGGGACTCATGCAAAACGAGACCTGTCTAACGAAACCGTTCAAGCAGAAGGTCAGAGCGCGCGGTTGCATCCGGAAAACGGTGGTGAACAATTTCTGCTACGGACAGTGTAATTCATTTTTCATTCCCAAACTGCGGGATCGCGGGGAACTGCAACCGAAGATGGAATCGTCGCCCGGTTGCCAGCCGATTGACTACGAATCAGAGGTGATCAGACTCTACTGTCCCCATCGCAGGAAGCGTCGTCGCACCAAACGGCGCATCTTCAAGGTCAAACAGTGCGGCTGCTCCCAGCGTTGGTAGACAGACAGTCTCCTGCAGTCACACTTTGTTTCTCTGATTCTCAGTACATTTCTCATCGTGATCTCTTTTTGGTGCAACTGGGGCTCCGTCCCCCCTCCCCGCTGGTTTCTTTCCTTATCTAATTCCCCTTCTTGTCGTATGTAAGCCTTGGTGCCAATTCCGTGGCTGTTTTTGGTTTTTCTTGGCTCTTTGGTGAGATTATTTGAAGTTCAAATCTAATCTGGATTTCCGTCGGATGTATTTTGTTAATCGTTCAGACAAAATAGTCCCTCATAGCATGCTGAACCGAGCTTTCATTTTATGACAAACAAACAACTGAAGAGTCGACTCTTTTCTGCGACCCCTTATGAATTTATCCCTGATTTATGTGATGCCCCTAGTGCCGAAAATCCAACAATTAACGTTACAGAACCTGCAAAATGCGTTTCGAGTTTCAAGCTTCATCTTATATATGCAGTTTAGTCAGTCTGATAGTAAAGTTGCGACAGATTTCTCAGCGATTCCAATCACGAAAACAGCACCAAAAGTGCATAATTGTACTATTTTATTGGAGTAAGCCGATAGACTTCTCTTAGAATCCTTTTTCTACGAAGCGGTGCTCTGACCGAAATACGCTAATATCATCGGTTGGGGGAGGGGATGACAATCAACAATTTTAATTCCATTTCTGATTAGCTTTGCATGTTTTTCAAGGAAATGTTTCAAAAACCTACACCAATTTTGGATTTTTTTCTGTAATTATTAAAACTTTGGACATCACGCAAATATTGACTTGAGGGAATTACTTTGCACAAGAATTAAAACTGGCTTCTTCTCTTTTGCTGGCTTTTCGACCAAATTTGATCGAATATGTTTTAGAGAATGATTGAAATTGACTAATTTTATCAATAGCAAGACGTTGGCCAAAAGATTTTAGTTTGAAGAAGTTGAACGTTAGTCGCTGCAAAAGCTGTATTTTATTGTAAGCTTGAATCTCTCAGTATATATCTTGTTTCTGTAAACCTTTGTCTATATAGTTGTTGTAATACTCACTCGATAATATGATTATTTGTATTGTTTATTTAATGAATTCTGTTTTGTTTTTTAATATTTTCAAATAGACAACTGCTTCGAAAATCAAATGCGTGTGACGGTCGTTCTCTTGTAAATTTTCTCATTTATCTGTTAGGGCTGGCGGTTTCGGAAAATGTGCCGATTAAATCTAGCCTGTTTAAGCAAATTAGTTAATATGACTGCGGCTTAATATGATCTACAGTTTGCTTCAAAAAATGTCTTCCTATTTGTCATCTACCGTAACTCTCCCCCAGTCCATAACATGCGAGAAATTGGCGAAATTGGAATTGGCGAAATTTGGATCATATCAAGGAGACCACCAAACAAAAATTGGCCAATTTCACCTTCTTCCTGGCGGGGTCACGGTTCAAATGTCCTCCTAGAAAATTTTTCCGCCAGAAAGTTTTCGTCGGTGAAAGTTTACCCGGGGCAAAATTTCAGAATAAAAGTTTTCACCGTAACTGCAGCTAAAACAAAGAAGGCAGGTAAGGAATAAAGCTTAACTTTGTTGCATATCGTTGAAAGCTCAGGATTCGCACCTTCTAATGTTGTAAACAATTTTGCTGTATCTTGTAGTTATAAAGTATTGTTTGGCTAATTTTCAAATGAAATTTTCGTGGGTACAAGTTACAGCAATATATATATATATATATATATATATATATATATATATATATATATATATACATATCTATATATCTCTATGGCTTAAAGGCATTGAGAAGAGTGCGCAGTGGGCTTTCCAACACTGTTCGGCTTTATTGTGACAGAAATACGTTGTTGAAGATCGTCAATTTTTCTTAAGGCTATTTCCTTGATCTGATCAGATATTTATGCCGTTAGGAGGAGTGGTGGAAAGCAAGTTTGGTTGAACTGTCCAGTGTCGGCTACTTCCTACAAACGATAGAGTTGTGATAAATAATTAGCTTTTGAAATACGGGCCCTTCGAGGGAAGAGCAGGTAGGGGTATGTAATGTAGGTAGCTTTGAAAATTTTGAATCTACAAAGCTTGAAGTTGATTTTACAACTAGTAGGCCTCTGTAATTTTGTGCCTTGATAAAAAGCAAAGCTTTACGTGCACACTCTGAATTGGCAACGTTGGCAATAAGGTTGGCAAAAAGAGGCTTACTCTCCTTTTCTTAATTATAATGATGCATTCTTCATGTCTCAGAACTCAACCAGCCTTGTCTATTGCGTCTCTCCGGATGCAAAAGTGCTTACAGGAACAATGTGTTAATGATGGCATCGTCCAAAATGACAATGATACCCCCTCCCCAGTATTCGTCCATCGCACAGATTTTTATGTTGAGTCTAATTACTTTAGTAGGGGAATAGTTCATTAAAGTGAGGGCATTACAGATAACATAGTTGATCGCTTCAAAAAATTTCCCTGGGCGCAGAATCCACCAAAGTTTGCCAAGTGAGCTAAGAGTTATCACAGGGGCCTATTTCATAAAACTACAATTACAGGTATTTTTCGACTGTAATAGAGATCAGTCTTTTCGCGATATTTTTGGTTTCCATAATTTTCGATTCGTAAGAGGGAAACAATAGAATTTCTCAATATTGACTAATTAAACCAAGATATTTTAACTCCATATCATTTGAAGATATCCTCCCAAATGTTTGCCGATTTGGTTCATACAGGCATCGCAAACCGGGTACCAATTGCTAAAACATAGCTAAATGAAGTTACTAAAACATTATTAATTAAATTTTGAGTAATGTATCTGTTTCGAGCAGATTGATTAAGGGGTCTTGTGATTCGGGTTTGTACTTTGTTGAACACAAATCTAAAACACATTATATGATTCAGCATTGCTAAATGTTAACTATACATATGTATTAGCTTGAGATGTCAGTTGGCACTGAAAGCTTACATAGGTAATAGAAAAACAGTTTTTAGATTCGGACTCAACGACTCGGAATAGTAGAATACCCCCAAATATACTCTACAAAAAAATCCAAGGCTATTTTCTGTATTCCATGGTAGTGTTTCCATGGCCATAGCTGTTATTTTCACCCGCTTATATCGTATACCGAAAGTTTTGGTATCAGACAACGGTCCTTCTTTTCCTTCCAATCACCTGCAGAGATTTTGCGGGCGAAACGGAATTCGTCAAGTATTTAGCCAACCTTACCAGCCCGAGTTTTCGAAAACATTCTGATATCAAATCTTAGATCACTTCCTGCCTTTTCAATAAAGGTAGAGTAGAGATAAGATTAACTCTTTCCTTTTCATGAAAGAGTTTAGCTTGAGTGGAGTTATACGAGGCAAAAGAGTTAATTTTAACTCTACTGTATACCAATACTCTACTCTACCCTTTCGTGAAAGGCTCTTAGTAAGTTTTGAAAGTTTTGAGCGATGGGAGAGGCAAACGAAATGGTATAGTAGGCATAGTCTTCATAAAACGAAGACGGGTGCGGGATGCACTTATTTCCATGCTTATTGCGTTTCATGGTTATTTGACTTACCTAAGTGCTAACTGTTTGCAAAACCGAATACTTTCATTTAGTTCAGCATTTCAAAAGCATATGGACAGAACTTTTTCATGTGTGTCACTGTGTCAGAATTGTTACAATATTCTAAGGTGTGCGATGCGCCCACTCAAATAAATCACTGGACGTTTGTTTAGGCTAGGTAATAGTAAATAATAGATACTCAAATGTTATTGATCTATTTATATTTGTTCGATCACTTTGTTCATCTCATCTGCCTGTGGGCGCTCAGTTTTGTTAATAGTCAATTTCAAACGGTATTCAGTGTTGTATTTGACGACAGGGTTGTCCTTGGCTAAAAGCTTGAAGCTTATGACGACAACAGCCGTGAGAAAACCCAATATGTCAAATATTATTATTGTACTATTAGCCCACAACCTGTCACCTACATGTCAATATTTTCCTAAAGTTTTATAAGCTTTTGAATCGCTGATCAGGTTAAGAGACTTAAGAGACTGGCCAACGAGAACGACCCAATTCCTTATCACAGCATGTCATTGGTTGATTGGTTGGTATAGGTAAAACGGTATAAAATTCCAACAAAACCGGCATAGATGTATGCTACAAAACAGACATATTAAAACAATGAGGTCAATATAACGAATCAAAAACATAAGCGACCTAGTGGCAGTTGAACGAAACTGCTATAGCTTTGCAAACATTTTGAGGTTTACACATTGCACTTAAGGCTGTGGGTCATTCTTTCTACGGCGATCACTGATTTTTCTTTTCCAATATTTGCATGATTTACAATTCTCTTGGGTTCGCAATCGATTCCAGTTTAGTTGATTGCAAAACTGCCCCAGTTTTTCCAAGGAGCCTCCAAATATGACCACGACACGTGTTAAAGTGATGATTCCTTTTGGGCACTTATTGTTGGTTGACGGCTGAAGCAAGATGAAATTTTATGAAACTTTCCAAAATAAGTTCTTTTAGTGTTCTAACACCCTCCGTACAATCCCGATTCAAAAATTGGACACTTCCATTCAAGGTAGTTTTTGCCGATTTTTGACAGTTGAGCAACAGTTTATAATCGTTCGAAAGATCTCATTGAGCTATACATGTCTTTAGAAAACAACTTTCTAGCTTTTGCCTATCGTGAGATAAAACGAATTTTTTATTTTGGCGCTGACAAATAGTCATTTTTGCAGAAATCAAATAATCTATCATTTCTTGGGACACGCAAACCGTAAAATTAAACTAAGAGTGTCGATTGGAAGGTCTCGTAGAGGTCAATTATCAGAGGCATGATGATGATAGCGCTTCTACCAGGAACCAGAAAGAAACCGAGGACAAGCCTAAGACGGGAGGCGTCAGGCACCCTTGTACCAACAAAACCAGGACCTAGAAGAGAGAAGGGAAGAGGGATGTTCAGCTTTTCACTCAAAATTGAAAGTAAAGAATTGGCGTTCGAACCACGGCCCTTCTGATCCCGGGACAGACGTGCTAACTCACTACACCACAGGGCCACCAGCTGAACTCACATATCAGGCTTATCGATCTTTCCTATGCCTGCTTCCCTTAACATCTCCCCCGGGTTTGTTTAAGACGCGTCCCGCAGCTTACTCAACTCGGAATCTAACCGAGAGCGCATCCAGCGCAGGGCTTCTGAGCCCAAGGGATCCGTGCTCCCCGACACACGTTCCATACCCCTTTAGATCCAAAGAGCCATTGCGGGTCCTGAGGCAGCCTCGGCACGTGTAGCGCTTCTACCAGGGCTGGTGGACCAAGAAGAAACCAAGAACAAGCCCAAGACGGGAGGAGTCAGGCACTCTGTACTCACGAAACCAGGACCTAGAAGAGAGAAGGGAAGCGGGAGATTATGTGCTTTTCACTCACCATTGAAAGTAAAGAATTGGTCTTGCCGGGATTCGAGCCACCGCCCTTCTGATCCCGGGACGGACGTGCTAACCCACTACACCACAGGGCCATCCGCGGAACTCCCATATCAGGTTTATCAATCTTTTATATGCCTGCTTCCCTTAAATGATCGTCTTCCTTCTATCCAGTAGGGTGCTACCATAAAAAATGTAGTTTTTTTACAAAAACACGCCCAAACTTTTTCAGCGATTGTGGAGCATTTAGTATGCACGCTACGCTAGAATGGTCTCACTTAGCAGATGTATTCTACACAAAACTACCCAGGGGTCCCTTTGCTCCGATTGCTGCTTTCTAGCTAACAGTGGTTGCTCGCCAAAATTGGGAAAAGTGGCAAAATCCAGGTTATGCACACATTTCAGTTTATTTCTCATAACGAAGAGCGATTTCATAATAACTAAGAAAAGACCCCAGGTATTCGATAGAGGTATCAAATGGTATAATCAATGTCTCTCGAAAAAATTTACTTCAGTCTGCAAAAAAGCTGAATGATTGCACTTCTTCAAAAATCCGTGAAAAACCTTTTTGAATCCCAAAATTAGTTTCATTGTATTCATTGGAAAGAGAAAATGTTAAGTAGGGATGGGCAGCGCTGCGGTTTTACCGCGGTTACCGCGGCGGTAACCGCAGAGTTTCGGTATGCGGAAACGAAGGAAAAACCGCGCGGTTATTGCGGTTACCGCCGATTCTGATAACCGCTGGACAACCGCGGTTTTTATTTGACTTTTTGCTCGAAAAACGCAAATGTACTTTTATTTTCTATATGATTTTCGCTCCAAAATGCAAATTTCGCCGAAATATTTTACATTTGTCCGGAAGTTTTTTTACAAAATTCTGGGTCCTTTTGCTAGTTTGCTACCGTGGCGACTTGATATGCAATGCTAGCAATTGCACAGTCGTTGCAATCATTAGCACAGAATCATACTTGTTAAACAAGATTTTAATTTTACTATTTCATTTATTATTTCACTCTTGTGCCTGCCCAGTCGGAAGCTGTAAGCTGTGAAATGATTAAAGTAATCAAACCTTTCGTAATTCAGTATTTTTAATTTTAAATCAAAGAAATTTTGAAAACTTGTCCGACTGAGTTGTACGTACTTAACCAGTCAAGCTAGGTATTCTGTAAAGGCTTTCATAAATTATATCGCCGTCTGATTTTAAAAAATAGATCGGAGAATCTCTAGGAATGATTTTCCGGAACCAGAATTTGCTACATTTATATATGCAGACTGAAAACATTAAAGTGCAATCATGAATAATTTTACTTCTGGTTCAGCATTTCATATATATTTTATTTCATTTATAAATTTAAACAAATAAACCCCTCTTAAACAAAGAGCTGCAGCAAACAGCCTTACCAAACTGCAGCTCAACTTAACCGAAATTTCTAATTTTTTCCAAGCTCATAAGTGCAATTTTGTTCAGTTGTGGGAATAAAATAATACTGTAAGCAGGAAACAACAACAACACGGTAATCCAACGACACCAAAGCACTGCAGCCGCCGATATATTTTAATTTTAACAGCAGTAAGCCGAAAAAATGTGGAAGATAACGCGTTTTTAGAACAATTTGATACATTGACTGCGGTAATCGCGCTTTTATTTAACCGCGGTTACCGCCAAAAATAAGCGGTAGAAACCGCGGTTAACCGCGCGGTAACCGCGCCAAAAAAGCGCGGTATGCGGTAATGAATATTTGCTACCGCGCCCATCCCTAATGTTAAGCTACATTTTGATATAAAAATGGATTTCTAACTCCAAGTGCAATGGTAGAGTAATAATGGTCAAAGTTGGTGTCTCCAAATGAATCACCACCTTAAACATAGGAAAACGAAAATAGGGGTAACTCAACTCTGTGTTATCAAATTGCCGGTACCAGTTTTGCCCTATTAGTAGTGCATTTTTGCGAAATTTTTGGCTTTAAATGATACTGCTGGTTATGTACAACAGATAACATCATGTACTGGTCTGGCACAGAATACCGGCCGGCCGGTTTGACAACGGCCCAACAACTGCACTTCTTACTCCTCCTCTGACTTATTGGATCTTGCCCTTTGTTAAGTGAAGATGTTACCACTTGGCAACAGGAAGCAGCCATCAATATGAATACAAGAAAAAAAGTTTGCTTTAAGTCATATCTTTAAGCTTGGTTTCTGATTAAATACATAAGTGAGGGCAATTGAATGTCAGGGACGATGGGCAGGCATAGCAGTTACTTTCGATCGACATTGCCAAAAGCTTTAACAAAACCAATATGATGATAATTGATAAAATTAAAATTATTAGTATCACCCATTCTGTCTCTCCGAAAGTACGAAAAATTGAAGCTGCACTGAAACCAGTCTCATTTCAGAATCGGGAGCCATACCCTGTAGAATGAACACATTGATTTCAACCTAAGCAAACACATGGGGGTATTGGAGAGAGGTTGCCAGCTCCTCCCCCCTATCCGGATACACCACTGCCAAAGGAGGGCAAGGAAAAATTGGGCAAAGGGTAAGCAAAAAATGTTCATAAAATATGTTTTTGCATTATATTTTTAAAATGTAAATTCTAAACAAATTTACGGTGGCGCCAGAATGTTTGTTACGTAATTGTGTCAATTTTTCACGAAAATTGACAGAATATTTTGAATCTTTTTCGAAAAACCAATTTTTGATGAAAATGAAAATTGATTATCATGGGGAAGCCCCCTAGAAAATTTGGGTTCAAGGTACAAGCCTCCTCATTGTTTTTGGAACAAACCTTGATCAGCCCTTATGTTAATGTAGGCTTCCAACTAAAACAAATAGCTATGTACGTAATGGCCAAATACAAAATGGTGTAAAAATAGATCTAACACTACTGTATTCTTGTTCTTCTTAAAGGCTTAAGATGGTTGTAATGGAGCGATATGTGTCAAAAAATAGGAACAGCAATGTATACTAGCAATTAGCTGTTCAATAGCCGATCAGCTTGCCAACTAAATTAGCAAATGATAGCAGCAATAGGATCTCTAGCCTACGGTTGAATTGAATCCTTAAATGGTATTTGTTCAGAATCTCGTGCATAACTTTTGTGAACTGAAAAATTCAATTTACTTTGATCTTCTAAAGAAAGCATTTTGGCTGGATCGTACCAAAAGATCTGTGGAAAACGGAGTACCACTGTGCCACTCGATGTTTGTACGGTAGAAATCAGCTTTTTGTTCCACAAATATGATTGATTTTAACATTGGCTTTGGGTTTAGTTTTTTCCTGAAACTCGTACACAGGTTGTAACGAGAAAACATGTTTTGAATGTAACAAGTGACAGTTAATTAAGTTTCATGAATAAAGTTGGCGCCGTCCTGTCGCCTCTCTCGTTCAAACATCGTTTCGCATCAGTTAAAAACTCATTCAAAAAGCTTGTTAGGCAACGTTGTTTACAAGTTAACACAATGAAATGTGAAGAAACACAGTTTTAAATTTACTACTGATCTTTATCAATATGAAGGATCGGCCAATGAGCCTTAAGTTGTGCCATTGAAACAGACAAAAATTACCTGCTGACGCCAAATTACGTCAATTCAGTCTGTGCAAAGATTGTAAATAGCCTATACTGTAGATTTGAAAACTAGTGCATCTGAAACCAAAATGTTAATAATAATAGATCCGAATGGATAGCAGATGCTTAAATTAATTACAAGAGGGAGCGTTCCCTCAAAGATGGATTAAAACAAATTCTTAAGAGAATTATCAACAGGAAAAGATAAGGCAAGACATTGTGTAGTGAAATTTGGAATAAGCTGGGAATAAAATGAAAGGTAGGATTAAATTAAGAGTGACTTCAGTTATTTTATCAAATTAAGGTGAAAGCATAATCAAAGACAACTATTTTAAAAAGTTTACTTGACTCATCGACTGCTGTAGCTGAAAACGTACACTTGGTCACTACAGACTACAGCCGGGTGAATGCGAGTTACAAGAACAACTCTTATCCCTGTCCGTTGAGGTCGACTCAAGTATTCAGGTTTAGTGGGCGCCCAATCCGGCTTGTTCCTCATCATGGGGGATCGTTCCACTGCATTCATGGATTTTGGCATAGCAAGTTAGTTCGAATTACAAGTGTTTCGTCGGTCTGCGGTCGAGAAACCAACAAGCAAAAGACGTAGTCCACAAGTACCTGAAACTGCATTAGTTAAAGATTAGGTCCCACCTTAGCACCAGTCTCACTTCAGCACCTCTTTAAATAAAAAAGGTCATTAAGGTATGTACTTTTTCATTCTCACTTTAGCACCTACAAGGCAAGATACGGCAGATTTGTTCTTTCCCTTTATATGACAGTTACACTTTAGGTAAACAACGATTAATGGAAAAGTATATATAAATTCAGCTAACAACAAACAATTCATCATCAAACAAAGATAAAAACAAACAAATAAACAAACAAACAAACAAACACAATTATGAAATAATGACAATAACAAACAAATAAACAGACAAACTTAACTTCAGTCACTTTAAATTTTACAGTCTCAGCAATTAAGGTAGATTTGCAAAGTTTAGACGACAAATTTACTGAGATTTTAACCAATGAGATGCTGCAAAGTGCAAGGTGTCCAAATACCTCAAAATTTCATTGTCCATTATTGCCGCCGACTCGGGATCATTCATTCCAAAATTCCTGAAACGTTGTTTTGGAGGTAGTTTTATTTAAGTCGTTTTGGATATAAAGTTGGGCGCGATTTATCGGGGTTGTTCCAGAAATAAGTTCCCGGGTCCGTACCTGCTTTTCATGATGAGCCTGTTGAAACTTCACGAGAAAGGTAGACAATTTGGGGTGAGGATGATCAAACTTAGCTCTCAAGCTGTTATTGTATCCTTCAGCATGATTCGTGGTTCGAGGGCCATTAAGTTCAAAATGGTTGAACAGATCAACCTTTTCACCGTCACGGATCCAATGATTGAGGAAGTAATTTCCAAAATCTTCCAAGTTGACATCAATAAGGACGTCGCCAGGTACCGGTACTTGGCAAAGCATCCGATCCCAGGCTGGTTGAACCAAATCTTTCGGCAAAAGTGACAGCCCACAGAGTCGACGTATCCACTGATGAACTACAGCAAACTGGGGAGCGTCGAAACCATGATTAGACGACTGTTGATAAACGGGGCCTAAACATTTCTCTTGCACCTTTCTTTGAACGGCTTGGGTGACATGAAACAGACAGCCTTTAATTTTCACCTGAGGAAATGTTTCTCGGAAAGATGGGATGGCGGAAGTTTCAAAGTTAAAATGCATGAAATTGACCAAACCAGTCGACCCAAAGCGAGCAATCAATTGAGTGCGGATGACATCAAATAAAGTAGAATAGGAGGCAATCTGGCGATTTGGCATAAGAGCATGAACGGCTGGCACAGCTTCACCATTTCTGAATCCAAAAATAACATTAAGTTGAACGAATTTGACATCCGCCGGAACGTACGAGAAGGTCTGTGATAGACCAAATCTAACAGGACCAAAGTCGGCAACGGCCATCACAACATATGAAATTCACATTAATGCTCATACGTACTCACCTTTGCATTTGTATTAATTGAAATTTGGAAATTTTCTTGCAATACTTAAAATTTTGGTAGTTTGTCTTAAATTTCTCTTAACTACGTATATACTGCACATACATGTATATGCTCACTCATATAGTACTTACTCACATGACGCACTGTAAGGTCAAAATTTTATAAAGGAAAAATTTCTTACTGTAGGCCAATCGGTGCTAAAGTGAGACTCAAAAAGGTCACAACAGGGTCAAAGGTGCTAAAGTGAGACTCAGCCTACTTAAATCGCTTAGATACTAGAACATTTAGTGGACGAGGTTATTAAAAACTCATTCACTGCCTTAATGAACTTAGCATAGAATATGTAGATGTAAATAAATCAGATGTTAATTCATCTTCCCTCCGTTTTCGTTAACAGTACCAAATCGTTCACATAGACGGATACAATAACCAATGGATAACCAACCTTTTTCATGCTATCTGTGAAGGATATATTCCAACAACGTGGTGCGCGTTTAAGTCCACAAAGTGGCTGTGGTTGTGTAGTCCTACACTGAAATTAAGCGACTGAACTTTGTGTCAATTTAGGTTCCAAAAGATCGCACTGGTTTTAGATGGAAAATTGAACGGTGCTGAGAGAGTATCGGGGTCGACGAATACCCTTGCTTAGCTGCACTGGATTTTGAGCCCTAACAGCAATGACAACAGGGAGACGACTCGGTCAACTCTTAGATTCTTCGGACTCAGTAGCCTGGTTTTGGTCTACCTAATCTTGGATGTGTCCGCTTTAGGTCGTGAGTTCGATTCATCCTAGTTCTGTTTCTCTTTAAAGCCAGTCCACGTTCAGTGAGCAACTGTTATGTTCTATAGATGCCCACAGATCAGTACCTTCAGGAATCAGACAGAAGATCAACACCTCTTGCTGAGTATAACTATCACACTGGTCTGTGTTCCAAAGACGTAGACACAATGGGATGAACGCGACTAAGAATCTCTTCGCCACGCCACTTAGATTTTGAAAGGCCTCTAGCTCAAAACTGACAGTCTACTCTGCACCAAAACTCTCTCACTACATTTTACAATTCGACAAGACGGGTACGAACTCTGCTGTCAGCGTGATAATAACCAAATCCTAACTAAAGCTCTAGTCAAAGCTAAACTGGACCTGGCCTGAATCCGAAGATCCTAGCAGAAAGAACCTATAAGTTTTAGGATTTAATGTACAACAACTATGTGCAGACGAAAAGGAGATAAGGTGGTACAGACTGTAGGTAAAGAAATTAACTAGGTACACCTCAGCAAAACTGATCAACTGTGAACAACAATACAAAGTACTACAAATCGTCACTCAATACTGCAATTATTCACTGAACTGAACAACAAATGGTTACAAACTACAAACCAATGAATGAAGCAAAACGACACTCAACCACTGTCAACAACCAAACTAGCTACAGATTCCTAAGACCTGAATGGTAAACTTAATTCATTTTTAGTTAGACCTAGCAGAGAACCTAGACCTAACCAGAGTCTAATATTCATAAGTTATCCCACAAAACTTTAGCAAATAAATGTAGCCAAAGAACTTTTAAGTTAGAACTTGAAACCTGAAACATTTTGAATCAACTAATTATGAATTGCGCGACTTGTACAGTTACCGAACAAATAATCACTATAGTCTTAGCCTAGCTCTTCAGATTTTGAGGAGGTCCGCCTATAGGCCTTAAGTGCCTATGTGCTTTAATTTTAACTGAAACAATCAATATTGCGCGGATTTCCACCCTTTCCGGGCACTAGATATTAGTTCCAACTACCCGCTCGGCAGATAACCTAAACCTGATTCTAATAACCTACTTCCTGTTTAAAGTCAATGCGCACGTGTTGAGAAGCTTAATGCCCTGGCTTTCCCGAAAGTTTTGAGTTGATCAAGACACGTTTTAGACGGAACAGTGAAAGCAGAAAGAGAGACAAGAATTATAACAATGCATTTTAATGAAAGTTCAAACAGTTATAGGTCAATCTTCTGGAGAATTTTTAGGGGTCCCCAACTCCGTACCACAGCCGAAACTTTGGCAGCCTTGGAACAGGCTCTCAGGGAAGAAAAGCGGCTAAAGTTCGCTAAGGACAGCTGCAGCTCGATGTCAGGTCAAGGGTACAGTCCTCAACCAGGGGTAGAAGTGTGCATGGCAACGAAGTTAGCTGGCAGTATTGGTGTCGGATAATTCACTCTGAAGAAAGCTCCTGATGAAGAAGATGCCTTGCTTGCTTGCTAACCTTGCTAACCTTGCTAACATGCCAACCTTGCTCTGCCCTGGCCGATTGTTTATCCCGGTAGTTCAGTACCAGTGAACGGCCTACAAACAAGATACCATCAAGCATCTTTTGACAAGGCGTCTGGTAGGCGTAGCTAGACACTATCCACGACAGAGAACCAGGGTATTGCAAGTAATATCACACTGGCGGTGCCCAACTGAGCAGCAAAGACCGAGAGGGATCCGTGAGCAGCTGAGGAGACAGAGTAGCAGAGGAATCGGATAGAGTAGCAGAGGAATCGGATCAGCAGCAGCAGTCGGACAGCGGATTCAGACAGGCAATTGATGACTGATTCAGGCAGGCCTGGCAAGGCGTAGGCACAACCTGAATCAAATGGGTTAAAACCGTCAAGATCTTTTAGAGAGCTATCCTAACACGAAATTTCCGGAGTCCAGGAGATCATCTCTAAGAGGCTGAATTGAGAGTTTGTAACATCTTGTGAAAGTTTGGAGTGCGCTCTGTGGCTGAAATTGCGCGAATGTTGAGTTTTAAAGTAAAATTGAGAAGTTTTGAGAAAGTTCCCAAAAGTCCAAGCTTCTCAGTGGATTGTCTTTCGGAAATCCAGGCGATCAGGTAATATCACAAGGATTTTCCAAACATCATAATCCTTTACAGTCAATAATTAAATTAGTTAAATTAACGGGACTTTCTCAGGATTAAATTATTTTAATAGACGACCTCTTTGTCCTGTTATCAGCCTCAAGAGCGTTTCCCAGAAATCGAGAGAAACAGCTAAAAAAACTAGCTAAATAGAAGAGAAGAATACGGGAGAAGAAACCTATTGTGGAAAGTAGACCTAATCCCCCTAAAGCTACAAAACCCCAAAACCTTGTGGAGGAACTTGTGCTGAGCAAGCTCCTCCAAGGCAAGAGAGGAAATGGGAGGACTTTTGAGCATAGTAACGCCCTAATACAATGAAACTGGGGAGAGGGGAGAGGGAAGGCCAAAAGCGTACAGGTCGAAAGAACAGATTAGACTGATGCGGAGGGGCGGTCTACCTGTCAATCACTGAAGTTTCGGCAATCATAGTTTTGATTGGAAGATATTGCCTTTGCGCAAAAAGGGCTCGCCGTAAATGATTGGGTTAAAAAGGTCAAACACGCTGGCAATCATAACGTGACTTTTGGCGAGCTCTGCAGTGTTTACACTAGCGAGGAAAGGGCAATTGAACTAAATTTCTGGCAAAATGAAATGTAGAAGCCCGGCAGTTTAACCACGGCACTACCACCACTACTTAGAACTGGCGCAATGTAACACAGGCCCTGAATGCTAAGAAGATCTAGTCCGATGCTCTCTTTTAGATCCCGGACGAGCCTGGCCAAGGAATTGGGGGACGAGAATTTTGGGAGATGCCGGACTGGCTGGCGCCTAAGCAAAAAGGGGAAGTTTGGACTGATAACACACACTCAGTCGTGCCTCAGACTAACCCCGGAATGACTACCTAAAAGTTAGAAACCACTCAACCTTAAGTTAAAATTAAAGAAAGAATAAGTTAGACAACTGATGATTTATTAACAGATTGATAAACAAAACACAAAATTGCATAACGATGTTAACACAGCAACGGAAATTACTGGCTACCAATAAATAGGTATGGGGAAGGGGAGACAGAAATACAGACTTGGGGGAATGGTAAAATGGGGGAGTGGAAACTGAGCACAAGAAGGGGGAGGGTGTGTGAGTTGAGTTAGAGAAAAAGGTATTTAGCCAAAAAAAGCGTTAAGAAGTGATAGAAAATAAAGGCGGATTGGAGTCGGGCAGCCGCAATTAAATCGGTAATGATGGTCCCAAAATTTATAAAGCGACCACTTGGTGACTTGCAAAATTCTCAACTGGAAGCGGTGTGACTTGACGTGACGTGACGGTGACGTCTTTTTGGAGTGGGAGAGTGCATTGTGAAATGGAGACTGATATAAGTTGAATTTAGTATTCGATCTCCGGCAAGCCAAATATAAAACACATTCAATGTACCTAGTGTTATCTTTACGGTTATTATAGAAATAGGTAATTTTGATATTTTCGCAAGTTTTAACCATAAAGATAGCGACACATTATGAAATATACATTTTCGCATCCGAAAATACACTACAAATACCAGACATTCCAGTAAATGATAAAATAAAGAAATTAAGGGTTTTAAACAGGTTTTCAAAGAGGACTTTTAGGATTTTGATTGGAAGTTCATGAAACGCTTCATAAAAAATTGGAGGAAAGGTTGTAGCGTCTTCCGCTACTGACTATACTACGTCTCTCCAGGGCTTATGGCACGAGCCCCGCGCGCGAGTGCCAAGGGAATTTGAGAAAGACCAGAAAAACTTGGGGGAAAACCGGAGTTGTCTTTGTCTAGATATAGTCAAAAATAGAAAGATACAAAACAAGTAACAAAGTATAAGTAGAAGGACTTCTAGACTCAATATTAACCTTATTCTGGACTCAGAAACATGTTGGCAATCAAGTTTTCGAGTTTAAATAAAAGCACTGTCTGTCTAATGTTAAAATTACTTAATGATTTCATGTTCCGCGTTAGCAATGGCAGAAAATGCGATTTTTGGCATAAAAATAGAAAAATTTGGGGAGGTTTGGGCGGGAGGTCTAAAAAGGGGGCCCCCCCGGCCCCCCCAACCCAGATTCCCGTTACAATGCTGGGAGCTCCTATTTTTTCCTATTTTTTGACTAAAAAGTTCCTATTTATTCCTATTTTTTGATGGTGAAATTCCTATTTTTATTCCTATTTTTTGGAAAATCGCGCGCAATAGGCCTGTAAACAGTTGCAACTTGTTTTCCTTAATTTTCAACCTCAACGCCACTCTATGCATTTTACAGGCTAGTTTCCGTGTTTGTACAACCTCCTGAAGATAGGTGTGTTAGGGGGACCCCTCCCCCGAAATGGAGGGGTCGCCAACCCCCCCCCCCCCTAAGCAAGTATTACTACCCCCCCCCCCAAAGCGGCCTTCGGCCGAACCCCCCCCCCCCCTAAAAATTTTGAAACCCCTACCTAAATTTTTTAAAATTTTTAGCCGAAAATTCGAAATATTTCGAAAAATTAATGAAAATAAGCGAAAAATTTCTAAAGTTTGCTTAAATTACGCTAAAAATTGCTAAAAATCGCTTAAAATGGAGAAAATTTTTCAGTTTTCGGACGAAAAACCGATTTTTCGCCGACCCCCCCCCCTCGAAAATTTTTCTTACCCCTCCCTCGAAAATTTTTCTTACCCCTCCCCCCAAATTGACTTTTGGCGACCCTCCCTCCCCCTTTTTCCCCAAGCCCCCCTCCCTACTTTTTTCAAACCCCCTCCCCCACTTTTCCCGCCAGCCAGTCACACCTATGCTCCTGAAGAGAGTATGCATGTATTTTACATGCGACGAAGGAGCGTTTTTGGTTCTTGTATATATATGGCAAGCTTTTTCCAGGGTTCATGCGACCATAGGTGTATATACCAGGCTACAGTTTGCCCCCTGTGAGACCCCCCCCACGGGCCACGAGAAGGCCAAACCCCCCTCCCCCCTACACGACCTCGACTACTCTCCGCCCCCCTCAAGGCGGTCTCAGTCAGACCCCCCTCACCCCTAAAATGGGTTCCAAACAAGAGAAAAAATGCAAAATTCTTGCAAAAATTTTTGCAATTTTTCAAAAATTTTCTGAAAAAATTATCTAGATTAGCGATTGCTAATGCCGAAAAACATGAAACCATTAAGTAATTTTGATATTAGACAGTGTTTTTAAACTCGAAAACTTGATTGCCAACATGTTTCTGAGTCCAGAATAAGGTCAATATTGAGTTTAGAAGTCCATAAAACCGTTATAAACGTGTATTTCTCGCGATAATAAACACGTTAAGCCAAAAATTTGGACTTTTTTGATAAATTTTGCAAAATTTATATACCCTAAAATCATAGGTGTGGCTGGCGAAAAAAGTGGGGGTGGGGGTTTGAAAAAAAGTAGGGTGGGGGTTTGGCAAAAAAGGGGGAGGGGGGTCGAGAAAAAGTCGACTTGGGGGGAGGGGTAAGAAAAATTTTAGAGGGGGGGGGTCGGCGAAAAATCGGTTTTTCGCTAAAAAACTGAAAATTTTTCTCAATTTACAGCTATTTTTAGCGATTTTTAAGGTAATAAGGCGAATTTTAGCAATTTTTCGCTAATTTTTTGAAAATTTTCGAAGTTTTGGCTAAAAATTTGCAAAAATTTAGGTAGGGGGTTGAAAATTTTTAGGGGGGGGGTCGGCCGAAGGCCGATTTGGGGGGAGGGGTAGAAAAAATTTTTTAGGGGGGAGGGTCTGCGACCCCTCCATTTGGGGGAAGGGTCCCCTCACCCCCCCCCCCCTAATACACCTATGCCTAAAATGCCCAAATTTTGGCCGCGCGACTTACCCTCCCCCCCCCCCCAGTTGGGGGAGGTCGGGGTCCCCCAAAAATTTCTGGGGGGGGGTTTGGAAAAATGGCTGGGGGGGGGGGGGTGCCCCCCCCCCCCAATTACACCTATGTTATGCCCCCAAGCCAGATTTGGACTTATTACTCCCCCCAACCCAAACAGGTGGTATATACACCTATGCATGCGGGCACTTATTTAGATGGGGGGGGGGGCGATTTTTTCGCCTTGGTCCCCCTTATGGTTCGAAAAATTTTTTTGTCTCCGATTTGGCTGAGAAGTTGCCCTTAGGGTAAATCGACGTCGCTGATTTCAAAAATCGAATCGAGAGATCGATCCGATCGATTGATCAGTATCGACGACAATCGATCAAAAAATTTTGTCTATCGAAAAGTGCCCTACCCCTTTTTGTCTCGATTTGGCTGGAAGTCCTGATTTCAAAAATCGAATCGAGAGATCGATCCGATGAATCGATCGATCAAGAATCGATCGATCAAAATCGATCAAAAAATTTTTTGTCTCCGATTTTCGCGAAAAGTCGCCCCTAGGGTAATTCGGGGGCGCTGATTCCGAATCTGCAGTCGAAATTTCGATCCGAGCTGTCAAAATCGACTTATTGACGAATTTTCGAAAAATCGATGAAAATCGATTTTTGCGAGCGCAGGATCGATTTTCATGAAATTTCGATTGTAGATTCGGAATCAGCGTCCCCGAATCCCTTGACGACTTTTCGCGAAAATCGGAGACAAAAAAATTTTTGATCGATTTTGATCGACCGATTCTACTGATCGATCGATTCATCGGATCGATCTCTCGATTCGATTTTTGAAATCAGCGACCTCGACTTACCCTAAGGGCAACTTCTCAGCCAAATCGGAGACAAAAAATTTTTTTCGAATCATAAGGGGGGACCAAGGCAAAATTTTTGTCCCCCCCATCTACATAAGTGCCCTGATTCCGAATCTGCAGTCGAAATTTCGATCCGAGCTGCCAAAATCGAGTTATTGTCGAATTTTTGAAAAATTGATGAAAATCGATTTTTGCGGGCGAAAGATCGATTTTTATGAAATGTCGAGTGCAGATTCGGAATCAGCACCCCCGAATTACCCTAGGGGCAACTTTTCACGAAAATCGGAGACAAAAATTTTTTTGATCGATTTTGATCGATCGATTTTACTAATCTATCGATCGGTCGGATCGATCTCTCGATTCGATTTTTGAAATCAGCGACCTCGATTTACCCTAAGGGCAACTTCTCAGCCAAATCGGAGACAAAAAATTTTTTCGAACCATAAGGGGGGACCAAGGCGAAAAAATCGACCCCCCCCCCCTTCTATATAAATAAGTGCCTGCATGCGACCGGGAAAAACTGGGAATATCTGGCAAAATAGGGAAACACCGGGAAAAACCGGGAAAATGAGAAAGTCACACATTTTTTGTATTTTTGGTGCAAATTTAATGAATTTCAGTTTAAATTTTAAAAGCTAATTTCAAGTTTTTCCCACGAAACTTGCATTTCTTTTAGTTCTTACTACTTTCTTCACGATAAGGCCGATTTTTAAATTCTTTGACCTCTTCTTATGTCCCTTCTTAAAATTTTTGTCACTTCATTTGGTTTTCAGGATTATATATTGGATGAATGGTACAGAATTTTCTCAGAAATTGAAACACATTTTGAGGCAACTTGCCTGCTACCGCCAAAATACGTAATTATTCTAAAAACCATTTTTTACTTGTAGACATTTCAGGCGAATGTGAGCTAACTATAGATGTTGCAGCCTAGCTTGTCCTCCTGCAAAATTCCTAAATTTGACCTATTAGTTTTTGAAAAAGTGCACGAACAACCTTAAATAATATTGTTGTTTTAACTATTCAGCTCTGCTTAAGTATCAGTTGAGATTGTGAAAGCGAAGAACATCAAGCTAGTGCGAACATTGACGGATGGATTTATCCGGAAAAATTTATTGCAGAAATAGATTTGTGGTTTTTCTTCAGTTTTTGCAGTAAACGAATCAAAAATCTCCGCTGTTGGAGAAACATTCTAATTCTCCCTAAAAATGTCTAAATTTCTAAAAACTTTCTTGGCTCTTCAAAATAAACAGAACGGTTTAAAGAATAATTTTATTGAAAAAAGTTTCTTTAACTTCTGGATGCGCTATCCTATCCTATCCTACCTATCCTACTTACGCCTAACGTTTGATGATGTTTCCACCTAGAGATAACAAAACTCAAAATCCTACTACTTTCGCCTAAAGCTCAACTGAAATTCCTACTTACGCCTAAAATATTTCCTTGCAAAACTCCAATTCCTACTTATACCTAAAACGAAAGCTCTACCGTAATCCAGTTGTCCCACCACCCCCTTTTTGGGGGGAAAAACCCACCCGCCTCCTGGACCAAAGGTTGGAGCTATGAGCTCCAAAACATAGCAGCAGAAAGCGCGACTCTTTCTTACCTATGAGAACAAAGATCAAGTCATTTGGTTCACTCCTGCTCATTTTATGACATTTTGAAAATGACACCTACTTTTGGTCCAACCATGCCAAAATTTTCCAAAACTTTGGACCGATGTAACTTTTGACTGGGTTGGACTAGAAAAGGTTTGCAAATATCTGCAAGTTTTCCTCTTTGCACAGTGCACACAGCCAAAATTGATCGATCCGATGCACCGTTGGTCTGGCACATTGGCAAATGTGGCGGGGAAAAAACCCACCCAATTTTTTTTGAAAAAAATTTTAACAACCAAACAAGGAAACAATTAGACACTATAGCACGGTACTATCGAGGACGTTGCATCATCCTATGGTGTCAGATTTGGATAATTTTGCTTCCTTGGCTAGCTAGGGGCCAAAAACCCTGAAAGTGCCATTTCGGTATATACTGGAGGATCCAGGACAGGTCCAATTGTGGGTTTTAACAGCCAATTGAACGTAAAAAACCATTCTCTACACGATAGACTAATAAGTTTTATCAAATTACATCGTTTTTAGCATTTTTCAAAAATTGCCCTATGTTTATGTGTTAAACTTTATGAAACCTGTCCGTTTGATGCTGCATTTTCAATGGCACATGAAATCTCAAAAATGGTACCTAGATCGGGTTTTTTGGTTTATACTAGCTCAAAAAGAGTTGAATTTTACACCGGAAGTGTCAGAATAGCAATACGACAATTTTTGAGACCTGTGAGGGATGATTTTATGATCAATCAGATCAGGTATTATAGGGGAGCGCGAGAGCGGGTGTAAAAGGCTCAGTGCGGCCCTTGGAGACCCGTTGGAGCTCCGTGCCAGCTAAATACTCAACCAAACTGGACAATTTTGGTATCGTTGGAATCTACACGACGAGTACTACAAGTCGTAAAAAAGTTTTGGTCAAAATTTCCAACTTTGAAAATTTTCGCTTCCGGACAAGTTAGGTCCGTTTGTTTTTTTTTCCGTGTAAGTCACGCTTGGAAAAATGCAATTTTCTGTCGGAGTGTTAGAACGATCTGGGCATTTTCAGCAGGTGAAGTTTGGTTTTTCTGAATGTATATATCCCGAAAGTGAACCTTTTTGATATTTTT
>JASAND010007905.1:0-12096 GCA_030248195.1 Trissonchulus latispiculum | reverse complement strand
TATGCTTGGATTTCAGTTACGTATTGCTCCTTTTTTTCCAGCAGCTCGTGACTTTACTGTAGCCTCTACCGTGTTCAGTTGCGTTTCTACAGCAACAGGGCGAGGAAACCCGTACCGGCAAAGTGCACTTATTGTAGCAGTTATACGAAACTTGTCAAAAGAACGCCGTTCGCAGCTTTTACTGCAACGGTGCATTTGTTTAGTTGTGACCAGATGGTGCAGAATAGGGTCCTTCTCAGGATCAGGGATGTTGCAAGTGATGTATTTGTCTATGAATGCAATCACCTTTTCAGGAGGATCCCGTCCGTAAACAGGCGCATCCTTAATCCATAGCTTCATGTGAATATGTGGCGCGCCCCTTGCTTGGTACTTCTTTCTCCAGACGTAATGCTCCACCTCGCCCAAAATACCATCTGGACACAAAATCATTTCATCCGTGAACGCCATAAATCTACGGTGAAAGTGCACACTAACCGACACTGGATCCCTTGCACACAGAGCTGCAGTACTGATGTTTTCAACATCGGGTATGTCTTGATTCATCAGCACCAGATATTCCCGCATGTCCTTCCAGTCGTACTCTGAACATGACAACGTAACAAAGAAAGTAGCAGGGCCCAAGTTTAAGCTCATGGCTTCAACGTCACTACGAAAGGCTTCAAAGTACTGCTTCGTCCCAGCGACCTTCGAAAAGCAGCAGAAGAGCTCTTTCTCCAACTCGTCTTTTAAATGCAGCTTTTCCCTCAGCTGTCCCGCAGTAAGGTTTTTCCCTATCTTAACCCGATTAAGGGTAGCATATATGCCTCCGTTCAGCTGACCCATCATTTTGAAATGAAGCTGGTCGTAAAGCCAGCCGAGATTAGTCCTCCACCTGGGGTCAGCATTACCAATTCGAGCCTTAACATAGTTAGCTGTTAGCCTGTTTAATGGGAGCGTGTCCTTGGGTATCTATCTTGTGCTGAAGCAAATTAGTTCGACCGAGGTCATAATCATCTGCAGTTACAACCTGCACATGCTTGCAGAGGAGGTTCCTAATGGCTTGTTTCTGAGACTCGGCCAAGTCAGAGCCATCAAAGCTCAGCTCTGCTATAGATTTTTCACGTAATTTTTTCTTTCTGCTTCCTTCGGGCAAAGTGTTGGATTTCCTTCGACCTGCTTGTCGGTTTGTCCAACACATGCTACAAGACCGGAGGATTCCTTCCTGGAACCACTCAGGGCGGAAACTTCATAACCCTTTGCTGGTTCCAACCAACCCAATCTGGTATGTCGATAAATTTTGATTGGAGCGTTAGTAGTATTGACGGCTCTAACGGGAATGGAGTCACCTAGGTGAACTCTAGTCAATGCTCTGCCAGAGCGAAACTTGAAGCGCTGATGAGTATCTAGGCTAGGTTCGAACAAGAAATCCTGTTTTTGAGCCTGTTTGCCCAAATTTACAGGTAGCCGACACATGACACAAATCTCAGAACGCGGAGGGATTATCCAAGACGAGGAAGCTTTTATCTCAGTTGGTGAGAATCTACTTCCTGTAATGACTGGTGATACTGGCTCTCCACCAACTGAAATCTGTTCTGATATGGGATCCACAAATAAGTTACCTGCTTCTGAGAGGAAATCCATTCCTAGGACGCATTCGTGTGGAACTTTGTCAGCAACGTAGGCAGGATGGCTTATGACCTTTGAACCTATCTGAAAGGGAACTTGCAACAAACCGTCCAATTCCAGAGTATGGCCAGTTGCAGAATCAATTCGAGGCACTTCGTGAGGACTGAGTTTGAGATATTCCTCATTTGCTAGCAATCGACGCCTCAGAGAGGAGGAAATCATAGTGATACTGGCTCCTGTGTCTACTAAGGCAGGAATATGTATAACTAACGCCAAGAATGGATCTAACGAGAACAACATTGGACGAGATCCTTCTGGCTGTGATGTACGAGGAGACTGTCGCCTTCGAGGAGGGAACATGCCACTACTTCGGCGTCGGTTGCCAGATGGAGACTCTGAATCTGATCGGCGCCTGCCTTTACTCACTAATACTATCGACTTCGTATTTGGCCTATACCGAACTGTAGGCGGGCTTCTCTGTCGATGGAGTCTGCAGCGACGGCAGCAAAGACACAAAATAATGCAGACAATCACCAGGATGACGAAACTACTGTTACATAAAGACCTAGGAAAGAAACCCTGGAGCTTAGTCCAAAAATGGATACAATCCAGAATGGTCGGCGACTTCTCGAATCAATTTCCCTGCCTCACTATTCTGCCGTTGCGCTAATTCTAAAGGCATAAAATCGACTGTGAACGGGGAAGTAACGTTCGGCCAGTGTGGTTTTAGGTCTAACAGTTTTACACATACTTGTTGTACCATTTTTAGACTATAATAAACAAAAGAGCCTACTGTTAACAATGTATAATCTACGTGTGAAAACCATAGTACGCCGTGGCTAGGGACACTAATTTTGTTACCTACATTTTGATGCGCAATAGTAGATGAGCGCGTGACCGACCTGTACGTGAGATTCGTTTGTGCGAATGAGTACACCAGCTGTGGTGGACCGAATTTGGGGTGTTTCTGCTTGAGGTAGCTAAGCGGCGCCTGGGTTCGCAGCATTTTTCGCCAGTCTGAGGGCTGTTAAATAGCGCACTGATACAACTTTGTTCTTGCGACCATGCTAATGGTATGGAATGTGGATGGCATAACCATAACCCAGGATTGCATATGCAGTGCTCATTACTGATAGGTAGTACTAGGTGGTGGTAGCTATGGTCTCCCATTGGGATGTTTCCGAGCATTACCATTTCGGGCAAATCAAGAGCATACTGTAGTTTGGTTGTTTTATTATGCCAACCAACGTTGTGAATTTTAAAAACATTCTTCACATCTTCGTTAAGTACTATTGGAATTTCTAACAAAAAGGAAAACAATAATCGATGAATTGCAAGCTTCACTGGATACGTTTTTGCAAACTGGTATAAAAGAGCTGGTTCCTGGTAGAAAAGGCTGCCGTGGAAATTTGCATTATTTCGCAAAAGACGTTTCAGCGTCGTTACGTCAATTAGATCGGGCGCATTAGCCTACCTTCTGTAGCTGCCAGCATTGCCCCATCGACCATTCTAGTAATGGTTTCTTGCTAGACTGCTAATCATTAGATTGATTTCCTGAACTATCTGTGTTTAAGTACAGGCGATTTGGTTGATTTTGTCCTGAATTTGTTTGATGGAATGGTGGGTGAAAATGTACAGCTATTCATTTGCAGCTGTTAACCTGTTTAAGGTCTGATTACGCAAACTTGCATTTGTTTTCATGAGCGACATGGCATCTTGCAGAGCATCAAGTTTGGAGCCTACTTTCCCCAAATAGATGCTGTTCGCCCCAGTTCAGTCCCGGTCAAACCAAGAACCCCTGCAATTAGCGCTCCTAAAAAGCGTTTCTCCCGTCTTGGGGAGCCCTTTTCTTGGTTTGGCGCGATATCCGGTGTGGGTTGGTCAGTTTGAGTACAAAACCCTTCTGCCTGTTTGCAGACCTGATTTAGCAATTTAGCATAAAAGTCAGTGTCTAAAACCCCCTCATAAGCAATGGCTAAGTCAGATATTACTGCCTGTAATCTTTTATGTAAATTGAGGCGGCCACTACTGGTATTGTTCGTACTTCTAGACCCCTTAGCTACCCACTCAACGTAATCGTCATAGTCTTTTTCCATATCAGGCAACTCAGCGTGGATTACTATGGGGAGGTACTCCATGTTGCGCGGAGTAAGCGCTAGCCCAGCTGGTTCCATGGCTACGCCATATCCTGTGTGGTGAACTTACCCAGTTCCCCAGCTAGCGAGCCACCAGTTGTAGGCAGCAGACGAAATACAATCAGTGGTAAAAAGAGTACTGTTTGTATGAAGGAAGCTGCTCGTATACGGTGTCGAATTGGCCAGTGAGGTCTTAGGTGCGGACCAGAATGTCCCTCGAGCGGTATGGAAGGCTCCTCCCATTGAGTTTCTGCATTATTCATTGCCACTTGTGTATTAGTGCTTCGCTCCACTAACTCCTTGTTGTGAGCAACTAATTTGCATATAGCAGGTGACCGCTGTATACTAGCCAAGTGTACGGTAGGGTATCTTACGGTAGGCATCGAATTCGATTTTAATCAATAATTAACATTTTAAAATGCAAATACGAGGAATTTGCTTTGCCGAAACAGACATGAATAAGTAATACGGAAAGACAGTTCTTGACGTCGCAAGTTAACAAAATATTATATAGCTCAAAAATTCAGGAAATCTTTTAAGATATGGGCTTTTAGGCCTGCTCTTGAGGAAGAATAGGAATAAGAATAAATAAGGGACTTATCCGCATTTTATACCTATTTTATTCCGGAATAAGTTTGGTGCAATGCTCTTAATCTAATCGTATTCATATTCTTATTCTGATTTTATATTTATTTGGCGCAATGGAGTTCTTGCTATTCCGATTTTATTCCGGAATAAAATAGAAATAAGCCTATTCTAAAGTCATTCTTATATGGTGCAATCGGCTGATAAAGATCGAGAGTGACACTCATCAAATTAGGGACAAGACTTAACCACCTACATAACCCAGGACTGCACCAATAAGTATATACAATAGCTACGGAATAGCAGAAGACAGTCAGATTTGTGAAAGGAAGACTAGTATTGTCAAAGGAAGACTAGTAAGCATTTTTATTGTTTTATTTTCGTGCTATTCAGCAGCGATTCTTAACAATTGTTGGTGCAGTTCACGGTAAAATACGTAACTGTGCGCTCTCAATAAACCAACTAACCAACACGAAGTACATAAACAAGACAAAACCTCCAAGTACTGTCTAGGACCATAACAAATCAGTCACTTAAAAATCCCCGGTTTCTTCAGTATTCACCAATCGCTGGCTTTTCAAGTTAATTTGTCTTAGAAAATAATAGCTAACTTTAAAATCTAGTATCTGAAAACGGTCTCGTGGGAAAATAAAGCTAAAGCGATTCGCAACAAAATATAGCATAAAAAATAAACAACAAGTAGCATTCAACTGAAGCTTATATAAAAAACAAGTTCGCAGAAAATCCAAAACAACTAAAAAGCTCTTCATCATTTACATCGAAACCGTTTATAACTCTCGTCAAGCGGCATATCCATGTTGTTAACAAAAACAAGAACAGAAAAAGAACAGTAAAATAGCAAAAGGATAGTTAAACAAAGTTACGATGATCAGAAACACAACAACGTGGCAAAACCGACTAGTACACAAATAAAACCGGCAGTAATGGTTAATTCACACAACAAATGAAAAAGATTATACATAATGCCCGAAATTGTTCAAGAGGATTAAGTTTTATAACTATTTGAAGTCAAACTAATGCATTAAAACGGTATCTACTAATTTCAAAATTCAAAAATAGCAAATGCTTTGGAGAAATCGTGACAATAACATTTTACCAGGAAACAAACAACTCCCTCAATTAAACCCTCCTCCTCCTCCTCCTTCTCCTCATGTCCTGATTCAATAAACTTAAACTTTTTCAGCACACGGGGAGTGGACGTCTTGACACCGGGACGGCTTTTTCCAACAGGGAGGTAGTCGACGCAGAACTGGAAGAGGATAAGCTCTCTCTATAATCTGAAGCAAGCTTATCAGAATACGTCTTACTGTGATTAGACGAAATGTCCCCGCCAACTTCAGCTTCATCTACAACTATATCCCATGCTTCTTCAATCTCTGATTTTTCGTCTGCTCTTTCGTCATCGCTTTCCTTCTCAGTTTTGATCTGAGACAGCCGCACTGGTAGGAACTCCTACAATGCGAAATTAAAACGACTAAACGAACAAATAATCCAACGCTGAAAAGAATAATAAAGCTGTCGACATCAAGACAAAATAACGCAATCACTGGGTACAACTGCGCTCAAGCTAAATTCATCACCTTGCAAATTATAAAAATCCAGTTCATAGACCCCAACCTGACTACACACTGAAACAAGCATGTCTAATGTATACCAGATCATCATCCAACTATTTCGGTCCCCCTGTTGCGTCAGCAAATGAAGTTGACATTTCGCACAAAAGAATATCACTCGTAGGCAGAACCTCAGAAACGGAATCAGCATTGGTAATGGCAGAAGCTGAAACAGTCGTTACACTAGAGGTAGATTCTGTCACAAAGGTGCAGCAGTATCAAATGGTGCAGAGATCGAAGTAGCAGAGGCAGCAACAGCACCGGTAAATGTAGAGCCAGACACAATAGAACCACCAGACGGAAGCTGAGATTCCTAGAAATGACAACATAAGCCATAATAAACTGTAACACAACAGGAAAGCAGGAAATACTTACGAAAGTAAAGAAAGCAAACCAGCAATGCACAAGCAGATGACAGACTGACAGAACACAAACAGACTGCAGTGCGCACTGCATGAAACTGATCAGACACGTTAATATTTCAGTTGGAATGGAACACATATATTGTATGGTGTAATAAGCAGAAATTCATACCACCGAAGCAGACGGCATTTGAATTCTTCTCAACTTCCTGATCAGTGGCAACAGATAATGACTTGTAAACGGCTACAAGTATATCGGCAATTTGCTTCAAAGCGTCCACAAAGTCTTGGTTCGGTTTTTAACACAAAGAGCCTATAATACACGTCAAACGAACATTAAAGCGAAAAACTTAGTACTCTCTGAGCTTTACAGAATACGGATTGTTTTACTAAAGCTAAAACTAAGAAACATCAGCACTAGGAAATTACTCTGATTACAGTAATTACTTCTGCTTGATTCTTTCGCAGCCACACCTAAGTCTATAACCACTGTATAATGCTGATATTATGGCACTTATTTAGATGGGGGGGCGAGTTTTTCGCCTTGATCCCCCTTTATGGCTCGAAAAAATTTTTTGTTTCCGATTTGGCTGAGAAGTTGTCCCTAGGGTCAAGAGTTTATAATAGGAAGAGTGGGGAAACTCAGCCCTTCCTAATAGAATAAGCTTGCGAGATGCTTGGCACATTAAGGCAAACATCTCGGGGGGGGGCTTCTGAGTGTGTAAACATACAACGCTGACATTTTTCAAAAACGGGCATTTTTGACATAAATACTATAACTTGAGCTAGAAAAATCGTACAACAATAATTTTATATCATTATGTTGCGTAGAACGAGATCTTTTTAACGATATAAAAATTGCGTAGTTAGGTTCAGACAATCTCTTACAAATCCAACAACAAGGTAAGGCATTTTGAAGAAATAGTGAATTTCCCAGAATTTTCGTGGAAAGAATATTTTATTGCCGGTTTTGTAAGAGATTGTCTGAAGTTAACTACATCATTATTATACCGTTAAAAGATCTACACAACATAATGATATAAGAATTATTGCTGTACGCTTTTGCTTGCCCAAGTTGTAGTATTTTATCTGGCAAAAACGCCCGTTTTCGAAAAATGTCAGCGTTGTATGTTTACACGCTGAGAAGCCCTCCCCCCGAGATTTTGGCCTAATGTGCCGAGCATCTCGCAAGCTTAATAGGAAGGGCTGAGTTTCCCACTCTTCCATCATAAACTCTTGCTAGGGTAAATCAAGGTCGCCGATTTCAAAACTCGAATCGAGAGATCAATACATCCCATCGATCGATCGCTTACTAGAATTGATCGATCAAAAATTCTTCGTCTCCAAATTGAATTAATGCTTCATTATTTATAAACGAGTCAAATGAAATCAACCTTATTGATGTTGAGGTGTTACTACCACTACCGGGGTGGACTAGCACAAATACTGTGAACTAAAAGCTGTCTGCACAAGAGCAAATTTATTAAAAGCTTTGAATTTAAATATCTTAATCCTTTAGGAATTCATCTGAAATTTTGGGTGTTGGGTTAGTTAGCATATATGCCCATATTTTTAGTTTTTCATAAAAATTAGTTGTCCCATTTTTAGCTTATTTGAATTATTTTTTGAATTTACATCATGATATTGTGATTTTCCAGAAACAAAGAAAACGCCTGAGCGTAAGCAGACATGGAACGTATCTGCAAAATGGGGTCAAGTCTGCTTGAGACAGTTACGAGAAAATCAAAAACAAACATTTTGCATTTTTTCATTCTTAGCTTTGCTTTTGGAACTTTGCAATACGTTCAAGCAACTGCATGATGTTTTCTGTTGAATAATACACATACGTAACACAATGAAGTTTAAAACACAGTAACCTTTAAAACTCAATAGATTTAGTTTTTGGATAAACTCTTCTTTCTTTGCATTCCGTGTGTAACCGGTGAATGTAAATCAGCCACTTGTTAAAACCATGCGTAAAGTTAGATAGAAACCACGTACAGAAGATATATGCACACCATTTTAAAGCCCTTTTTGTGCTCTTGCACATATAGAGTCAAAGAAGTCATATAAGGTTTAAATAAAATTTTGGTTATTAGCGCACACGCAATAGCCAGGCAATTATCTGCTATTTAACACCAAAATTTTGCGCAAAGATAGCAAGATAACAAATCAAACTAGGTTCACCGAAAGTTTTGTCAAGATTGCTTCATTCATACCAAGATTACGTAGAAAATCCCGCTAGTGGTACTACTACCTCAACGCACAAGAACAAGTAATAGTAAGTAATAATTTACAAGAATCTGAAAACTCTGAAGACGATTCTGAAGACGCTTCGTATTCTGATGTTCACTACTATCCTTGTCCGACCATCGTGACCGACGATGACTGCTGGGCCGATCAGCCAATGGTATAGGAGGAAGCCCGAACTTACGCTCATCATGATGCGCCATATTGATATCTTCAAGGTTGACGGAGCTGTTAAGATCTTCAGAAGGCGGTCTGATGCCTGTACCATCATAATTAAACAGCTCCTCTACCGCTTTGGCGTCAGGACTTAGAGACCCAGGTGGCTCATTTGTCTGAGCGGTGGGAGCCTTCTGAGGTGTGGTTTCGGCATGAGCTTCGCCTGTGAGACTGGCTTGGGTAAGAGAAGTTTCATCTGATCGTCAAAGCTGATATCGCCTTGAATCAGATGAAATAAGGCGAATTCGAGAAGGATAAATCCTTGCTCATCTCCTTGGGAACACACTGAACCTGTCAATTGCTGAGGAAAATCTTGTAGTTTGGGCAGTCGAAATGCGTTACCGACTTCAGTGGCAAAGCTGCAGGTCTCGGGTTACAAAGCATAAAAAGCTAACCAGTTTGGAAGATTTGAATTGGTTCTGAATGGCAGTCGGGCATTCTTCTTTAGTGACTACTTCTGTAGGCCGTATGGGGTGTCCCTTAAGGCGGACCCAGTAATCATCTGTATTATAGACCGCAAAGTATAATTAGTAATTTATTCTGTAAGTTTGTAAACATCAAATACACAAAATTATTGTGCATTTCATTCGAAAAGCGACCACACACGAAATTGGAAACTTCAACCTTGGTTTATTACGAGGCTTACCAGTATCCAATTTCGTGTGCGGTCACTTTTTGACGGAATTGCATACATTGATACATCAGGCGATAGATTGAGGGTGAAAAAGATAATGGGTGGAGCGGGGTAGGGTATGGGTAGGATAAACTTTCTTGAAGAACTTGATTTGACTTGATTTGATTTGATTTGATGTAGGTTGCACTGAGCCCAGGAACATCTAAAAACAAATTGAAATGAAAGAGATTTGTTTGTAGAATCAACATTTTCTGGAACAGAGCATCTTCTTCCGAATCATATTATCAGCTGAAACAATACACAAAACATTGCTACAAAACTAATTTGCATACGTCCTAAATCATAGTTTACACTATAGTCTAGCCAACTTACATGGACCAAAAGAGTGAATTTTGTGGAGAGTTTATTATTCAAGTTAGGTATGACAATGTATATATTTTCTGAAAGCTCAGAAAGCAGAGATTTCAAAAATTTTAAAAAATTTTTAAATTTTAAAATTTCATAAATTTTAAAAACGGTAGGAAAAGAAATAATAAGCGAAAAGTGGTCGGCTTTGGTATCAAATTAAAGGTCTCGTTCAAGAGAACACGAATATATATAAATTAGGCGGATTTGGGGCGGCACATGGTTGCAGCGGGCCTACATTCCGAAAAATGAAAGTTGCTCCGATTGCTACAAGCTTGGGCACATTTGAAAGCTCTCATCATGCTGAGTGAAAGTTATAATTGGGTCATCGCTCAAAAATGCTGTCTGCGAAAGGTACTCCTCTTTAAACACCAAAAATGGGCAGTTTTAACACTTTTCGAGGGTTTAATCCAGGCTTGCGAAAGCTGTGAGCTGAACCAAGTCAAGCCAGTACGCTACATTTTGCGTCTCATAATTATGCACAACTACGTGAAAGTTGCAGCTTTGGATCTTCATGCATGCGTAAGATAAGCTAATTTAAACAAACTTCAAAGGAACCGACACGGCCTAAATCTTGTTGATGTACATTCGTAATTTCATTCTGTTTAAGGTCGTGCTCCCCTTACGTGCAGATATAGTTGTAGAAAGTGCAATTATTGCCCGATTTCATTCAAATGTTTAGAAAATACATTGGGAATGATAATAAACATCCTGCAAAAACGCCAGCCTCATAACATTCACGTACAGTGAGAAACAGAAATTTGAAGTTCTAGAACTATATATAGAAAATTATTACCAGAGACTATAATCATTTTAAAGCTTATTATGTGCTCTACAACTTTGCTTTTAGACATAAGTCTCTAGCTCTTATCGTTTTTGAGCGGTGAATTTTTGATCAATTTTTGCTCGAAAATTGGTTATTTTTGACACGATCTTGCTGAAAACAGGTTTTGTCGAATTGGAGCCAGTGTACACTACAAGCGTGGACAAGTTTATACTCAAACGAAAGAGCTTCGAAAGAGGCACAAATTAGGTTAATTAGAGCCCTGCACACTGAATGAGTCTAAAGTTCTGGTCGAATAACTGATTTCGTCAAATAGCGGCCAAAATTTTTTGACCGAAGATTGCTCCACAACCAATGGGTGGATCTAAAACATATTTTGCACACATTATGTTTGGACAATTTGCCCGGGGCGGTTTTTTGTTTTTCTCTTTAACAGCCTCCAATCAAGAGCAATGATTTTTAAAATTTGGATAAAATGCTAAATTTTCAAAAAATGCTCAATTTCTACATACTGAAATGATATTTTGACAAAATCAAAAAACCGTCCCTGGCAAATTATCTCATAAACACATTGGATACGACCATTTTCTTGTTGCTTAAAATTTTTGCAGAAAAAATTTTGGTCAAAAATTGTGGCCGCGTTTGGTAAGTTTGCGAAAAATCCAAACTAGGTAGACACATTTCAATGATACCAAGCGACGCAGAAGATGCAGAGCTTCATTTTGATATGTCGCTCAATTCATAGCTCTCAATATTGAGTAAGTTATAGCTTTCCAAACTGGACTGAATGTAAGGGAAGTGCGACCTTAAACGTGATATATAGTTTTACATCATCTGCATACATAAAAATTTTGAAAACTTTACACAATCACTGATATCGTCTGTATAGATCAAAAATAAAACAGGTCCAAAAATGGTACGGTGGGACACTCCGACCTTGACTAGAAGTACGTGACCATGACTATATATACTATCTTCAACTTGTACATACTGAACAGGATCGCTAAGGAAACGTTTCTATTTTTTAAGCGAGGTGTCTAGTTGGTACTCTACTACTGGCCTACTAATACCACTAATAAGGTACTCAAACAGATCTTTTCTGTGCTGCTCTCCGCGGTCTGTATAAAGGCTGACAAGAGGCGCAGAGACGAAGGTCACTGACAGTAAACATGAACACAGCAGATCTGACGTGGGGTTATTAACCCCTTAGCTTAACGCTAAAGAGGCCGCAGTCGCACACAGGGTAATCGAGATCGTTGACACCGATAACGATTGCCCCCCGCATGTCAATAGTGACTAGGATGGCGGAAGCCTATTTACCCGCTCAGAGGGTGTTGGGACAAAAATGAGGGAATCAGACGAAAGAGAAGAAGAAGTGACAAAGGATGGAGGGAAGGGATGGCCGAGCACTCAGGTAGGAAAGTTGGGAAACTTGCCAATACTGTAGACATGTGGAATCTTATTACAATTAGCTATAAACCACCTC
>JASAND010007902.1:0-16975 GCA_030248195.1 Trissonchulus latispiculum | reverse complement strand
TGTACTTCCGTTCAGTTACGTATTGCTCGCTGACTTTCGAACCGAGGCGAATCTGCGCATTGAGGGCTCGCAGGGTCCGTGACAGCAACAACACAAATCTTAACTCCAAGACGGTATGGAGGTTCTGCTACAGTAAAAATGAGAAAAATCTAGACCAAGCCTATAAGAACAGACGATCTAACTGATTCGAATCTGAACAAACTCTATTATTTCAGCCCCCCCCCCCTAGTTCCTCACCTCAACTTACAATTCATAACAAAAAATAATTTCATTGATATCCACTACTCTAGAACAGGGTGGGAGTCTCTGTCTCGGTGTCCCCCAAAAGCCGAGACTTGGCTAGTTTAGTCGCGGTCTCGCTCACCCAAAAGTCTCGGTCTCGGACCGAGACCGGAAATATTTCGAAAACATCAAATTTCAGTGAAAACTTTAAAATTCTTGTTCTGAAAATTAAATAACGGGTACGGGAACTGTATGTTAATGTGTAAAAGTCTCTAAGCCTCAAAAACTGGAAGAAACTAAGTTTAAGCTTAAAACTGTTAATCTCGGTTTCGCTCAAAAGCAGGTCAGTCTCGATCTCGGTCTCGTTCTCGAACAAGTTGGCCCAGCCCTGCTGTAGAACAACCCAGTTAAAATATTGCGAAATAACCATTTACCTAATTTGGACTCAAGATTTGGTGCCTTCGCGAAGTTCGCAAAAGCTTAGCAAGTTAGCATAATTTCAAGAAATTCGCCAAAATTTTAACGAATTCCGCCTCGATTTTAGCGAAGATCGTCAAGTTTTGCGAAGGTCGCGAAGATTTTAACGAAATTCCTTTAAACTTTGCTAAAATCTTGGCGAATATCGCAGAAATATGCGAACTTCGCTAAACTTTAGCAAACTTCGTGAAGACGCCAAGTCTTGATCCAAATTAGCGAAGTTCGCCAACTTTTTCGCGAACTTCTCTGAATTTAGCGAAGTGTCTCTAGCTTCGCGAAGTTCGCGGAGTTGGCGAACTTCGCAAAGTATTAACTTTGTTTTGAGCTATCCTGTATGCTACGAACTTTGCTAAATTTAAAAGCAGAGTTATACTGAAAATTGGTATCAGTTCCCACACACCTCCATTTTCTGTACTGGAATGTTCCAAGCTCAACATGTTGTTTATTTTTGGACATTGGGCTAGGTACATTTGGACTACTTTTTACCATCTACATAAATTGATGCACAGAAACCGAAGTAAAATGTTTATTACGCCTGACGTATTCACATCACCATTACGAAATCCCGGCGCGCCCTTGTGTGAGAAGTTAAGTATGCCATCATTTTGAGTGTTGCATCAGTCCTCAGAAGAAGTGAGAAATACATCTTCCTTGTGGTCCTTAATAGAAGCAAAAGTTCGGTTCTTCTATTTCAAGAAACAAGCTCACTCAATAAAAGGACTGAAATAACTTGCCTTTAGGTCATCAGCATTCAGTTCAGCAATATCATTCTTGAAAGGGAGAGGATCGTTGTTCCCTTCTGCCTCTTTCTTCTGAAATATGAATCCCATATAAACGTAAACACTTACTCAAGGATCTAACAAACAATACGTAAGCATATCAAATAATTATCAATTTAATGTTGTTAATTGGAATGAATATAATAAAACCACGCATATATAATGTCGACTTCTTATCGTATTTCTTTATGTACAACTATACAAATATGCAAACCTGAGTGACATGCACCTGTGCATACAACGTAAATATCAAGGCCTAAACGCAACAAAATAACTCGATACAAACTTATGCATAATAATTATGTCCACTAGCGTAGCCAGAAAAAAATTTCGGAGGGGGGCAAGCCAAAAATGCTCTGAAATTTCTACCGCAGCTAAACCATTGGTGAAAAATTTCATGCAAAACCTAGTGCTTTTGGAAATATTGTCGTTCAAGAATAGCGCCGCAGGCAAAATTTTTTCCAAATATTTATTCACGCTGCTGCCACGCATTAAAAATTTTTATTTTGTCTCCGATTTCGGGGGGGGGGGCATGCCCCCCTCGCCCCCCCCTGGCTACGCGCCTGATTATGTCTATAATTATTGTCACTTTTCAGAAAAGAAACTATTTAAGGTGGTGATTCCATTTGGGCACATATTGTTGATTGACGGCACAAATAACGATGAAATTTGATGAAGCTTTCCAAAATAAGTTCTTTTAACATTCTAACACCCTCCGCGCAATCCCGCTTCAACAATTCAATGTCTCCGTTCAGGGCAGTTTTTGTCGATTTCTGATACTTAGACAGTATATAGCTGCATAGCTATGATTATATTCATTCGAAAGATTTTGTGTTCTACACACTTGCTTTTTAAAGCATCTTTCTAGCTTTTCTCTATTTATTGTCAGTTATAGCCGATTTTGAAATTTTGGCGTTGCAGAAATTCTAGCATTTGCATTTTTTTCAGAAATTAAATAATTCGCCATTTATTGAGGTACGCAAGCCGTAAAATTAAACCAAGGGAGTCAATTTGAAGGTCTCGTCGAGGCCGATTATCCCTGGCATTATAATCTTCTAACTGCTATTTCGTACGCTGCGTTTACAAAAACATAACCAAAGTTTTCCAGCGATTGTGGAGGATCTACATTACTATGCAAGCTAGAGGATTGCCACTTACACGTGGTTTACACAAAAATACCCAGGGACCCTTTTTCAGTTGCCCCGATTGCTGCTTTCTAGCTAAAATGGCCGCTTACCAAAGTTGGGAAAAGTAGGCAAAATTCAGGTTGCGCATGCATTTTAGCTAAATTCTTTATAGCGAACAGCGGTTTCATACTAATTAAAAAAAGTGTCCCCAGCTATTTGATAGTGGAATCGAATGATGTAGCCGATGCCTCCCGAAAAAATTTACTTAAGTATGCAAAAAATCTGGAAAATTGGAAAATGTAATTATATACCTCGAAAATGCAGAATTTCCGAAAACTACAGTTAATTTCATTGCATAAGATTCTAAGCTACATTTTGATATAAAAATAACTTCTTAGCTCCAAGAAATGAATGAGTAGTAAGGGTTCAAAGTTCGTGTCTCCAAAAAGAATCACCACCTTAACCAACGAACCTTCATCCGAGCTCCAATCTCTTTGCTGCACACGTTCTTCAGACGATTGAAATTGTCAGCTTTAAATCTACCTTAAATCAAGCAATATACATGCGCAGTTAAACAGATTATATCTGGCACGTTACAGAGGCCGTGCTGTACTTAAGCAGCACTCCACTGCAGCGCAACCACATGCAAACACTACTATCAATGAAGAAAACTTATACGGCACGATTTCTAATGCCGTTCTGCACTTATGTAGATGCAGAATTTCAGGCGACTGCAACTTATCTGCAACCAAGTTATAGGCAGTTCTGTATTTAAGCAGCACTCTACTGCAGCGCAACCACATGCAGACACAACTGTCAAGGTACGTATCTATATTAATTTGCCATGTCCAAAGCTATCTACACACCAAATTTAATATGCTTGACCGTTTGCAGTAAGTCTACAGCCTGCGTTCTGTAGTTGCTGCATAGCTGTACAGCACGATAGCATCACCGCACCGCACTGCAACTATGCTCATCGTGTTCAGCGACCCCGATAACCTTTATATGCGTCCCACTGAATGACAACTGCAGATTTATATATGCCTATTTTCTGCGGAGTTGGGACTTCGAAATTTTCCGAAAAGGGCTATTTGGCCGGACCAAATTTGGGCCGGCCGCCTGAACTATCGCGGACAGATACCGAAAATCGCCCTCGTTAGGACATATATATATACAAGAACCAAAAATGCTCCTCGTCGCATGTAAAATACATGAGTACTCTCAGGCAGGTTGTACAAACACGAAAACTAGCCTGTAAAATGCATATGAGTGGCGTTGAGGTTGTAAGTTAAGGAAAACAAGTTGCAACGGCTTAACATATGAGCCTGTCCTACAACGAGGCTCATATTGGCATATCTCATAACTCATAATATAATTTGTCGATATTTGACCTTCATATAAATAGCACGTAAAGCTTTTCATTACAAAATTGTCCTTCACACATCTTGTCGCTAAGACATTATACTGTGCATACGCATTATACAGCATGCCACTTTGCCTTGACTCAGAGCCATGTGGGGAAAGCATTACGTATGTGAGAGTAGTGTGTCATAGTGTTCCGAGAATACAGTAGGTGTACTATGTATAGTGCTTCCGGAAATAGGTGCCATGGTGTTTCGGGAAACATCCGCTTGCATCTACAGTTAAACTTGAGGTGTCGCAGTTCACTTCGTTCTGTCCAATTCTTTCAAGCTACAACGTTAACATGTTATGTCTGTTCATTCGTTTTTTCTTTAATATGATGACCTGATGATCTTTAAGAAGGCTGCACTGTGACGCCAGTATGAGCCTCGTTGTAGGACAGGCTCATATGTTAAGCCGTTGCAACTTGTTTTCCTTAATTCATAACCTCAACGCCACTCATATGCATTTTACAGGCTAGTTTCTGAGAGTACTCATATGTATTTTACATGCGACGAAGGAGCATTTTTGGTTCTTGTTTTCCATTCTTTTACATATGTATGCGCAAAAAAGAACCAACATAATATATTTCCGAACACCATGTGCAAGCAGATACTATTTTGACCACTTTTGGAAAATTTCATATTTCACCCAAAATCGCTTACGTCCCCACCCCACCCCACCACAGCACTCTACAGCCACTTTGGGCATGCAATTCTATGACAAAAGTTGCTCAGCTCAGTTAGGGCTTTCATTTGGTTACCAAATTTGGCCACTTTTGAAAAATTTCATTTTTGACCGAAAATCGCCTAAGTCCCCACCCCACCACAGCACTCTACAGCAACTTTGAGCATGCAATTCTATGACAAAAGTTGCTCACCTCACTTAGGGCTTTCATTTGGTACCAAATTTGACCACTTTTGAAAAATTTCATTTTTGACCGAAAATCGTCTAAGGGCCTTTTCATAAATTGGATTAAACGGATTAACTTAAACTTTAATCTTTTTATGAATACACTCACGGATTAAACGGATTAAAATTTAATCCGTGACTTAAACGGACTAGTTTAATCCGTTGATCAAAAGCGTATTCATAAAATACCAACGGATTAAACTTTAATCTGTGACGTATTCATAAAATCCCGACGGATTAAAAGCATGGCGGATTAAACTTTAATCCGCGGCCTTTTCATAAAATGATTAAGTTTAATCCGTTTTCCGTCACTTAAAAACAGTTCAAAAACACAAGAGTTGAATCCTTGTTATTTGCGGGGATTAAACGGATTAAATATCAAATATAGTGCCGATAACGTTTGGAGACATTATATTTAAAACTTCATTGCTCGTTCATTAGTTGGAGCAAGAGTCTACAATACCATGGTATTATTAGACTTGTCCTCGATTCCCTAAAAAGGGGGCTGGGCCGGCCGCCGGCCCCCCGAATTTTGGGGGCTGGGCCGGGGTCTGGGCCACTAGTTTGGGGGCCAGCCCCGGGGGCCCGGCCCCCAACCGGCCCCCGGGGCCGTCCGAATGGACGGCCCCCAAACGGCCTCCGGCACTATGAAAGTGTGTTTTCTTAGGAAGAACCATTACAGACATTGTTTTTATTTTCTATCCTAACAAAACGTCAAATTATAAACAAAAATGAAGCAGTGCAAACAAGCAAGTCGGTTAATATTCTTGCTATTGCAGACAGGTTAAACAAAAATTCAATGCGATCGCAAAACGGAACCAAATAGTTAACCTACCCTGTAGTTGGCTATAGGCTGACTAAGTTGAAGCAGCTTTCGCAACTAAACCTTGTTTCTTTTATATGTTTCTGCTGTGCTGTTTTTAAATGTCTTAACTTGCCCAATTAACTTAACTTAACTTAATGCCCAATATTCGACAAGGTATCACTTCGAAGCTTATACATTCACACATTCTATGCGATTTATAATTCTATATATAATTTGTGATCGTCCTTTACTCGACTCAGATATTTAAGAGATGATGGCACGACAGCAAGCTTAGTAGGCTGTAGACTTCAGCCATTCAAGACCATACTTATAGAGAAATGTTGCAGAAACATTGAGAAAACTAGGTTAAAGAAATGAAAGTTGTACACCACCAGGCACCCGAAAAATCTGGGTACCTGGCGGTGTTCGAACCCGCGTCTTCTGCTTAACGCGCAGACGCTCTAACCAACTAAGCCACAGGTGCTTCAGTAGAAAGAGCGGAAGACCGAATACGAACCCAATGTGTACAACTTTTCAGCGCACATATGCATTGCACACTGCAAGTGGAGCGAGATAAGTCTCAAGCCTCCCACTGCAATATACAAGAACCCAAGTTAAAGAAATGAAAGTTGTACACCACCTAAGTGTTATTGTGCGTTTGAGTAAAACGCAAGAAGGCGTGCAGACACATCATGTATGCGTACTGGAGGAAATAACAGCCAGGTATGCATTAAGTGCATGTTTTAGGTGGAGCATTACAAATTGTTTATACAGAAATGCCAAAATTAGAATGGTTTGGGGGCCGGGGGCCGTTCCGGGGGCCGCCGTTGCTGACGGCCCCCGGGGCCGCTGTGGGGGCCGGCCCCCAAAATCGGGGGCTGGGCCACGGGCTGGCCCCCAATTTTGGGAAGGGGGCCGGGCCGTTTGGGGGCCGGCCCGAAGTCCAGCCCCCGAACAGCTCTAGGTATTATAGACTCTTGGTTGGAGTTAGGAAAAATATTTTTATATCAAAATGTAGCTTAACATTAATTGGTCTTTTAATGTCAATGGTGAAATGTATTTTGTTGTCCTAGAATTTTCTTAACTAATTATAGAACGAGTTCAACTTTCACATTTTTTGACGACTGAAGCAATTTTTTAGTGGGACGTCGGGTCTATCACTCGATACTTCTATCAAATGACTGAGAATCGTTCTTAGTTACAATGAAATCGCTTTTCGTTGTGGAAATCAGATATTGAAATATTTGCGCAACCCGAATACTGCCTACTTTTCTCATTTTTCTCACGCAAAAACTTTAGCTAGAAAGCAGCAAAATAAAAGCTGCAGCTACTAAAAGGGACTCGTAGGTTGTTGTTTTCTCCTGTGCTGTTTTTAAATGTCTAAACTTACGCAATTTTGGTAGTTGGAAAGAGTTTTGGACATAGTTTTAAAGCCAATAATCAGCATACATTCGCATGGGTTACCGAATCAAGCAAGATTCCTAAATATTGACCATTAATTTTTGAAGATCGATTTCTCAAAACTGTAGAACATTTTTTGGGACATTTTTTGGATTTGACACAGCAGGTTTTAATGCTCCAGAAATTCCACCAAATGTACGCGTGACAACTTCGGTTTTGCAACTTTACATTGAGTTTTCTCTGAACTGGAGAAGTGTTTGCTAAAATGAAAAATGTCCCTCCGCATAGTGCACATTTTCGCCCTACAGAAACTCACATGAATTCATTGGGTAGTTTTTGAGAAATCGATGTTGAAAACAAAATAATCGCAGTTTTGCCAAAATAGTTTTGCGTCCAAACCTCCAGCTTAATGCAAAGAACTCCAGCTACTGGCATTTATAAAATGTGCAATTTGACGGTGTAGTGATTGAGTATTAATAAACTAAAACTGGCCGTAGGAATTGGCAGTACGTATATATAATTTAGAAAATCTGATTTTCTCAAAGATGGCCATTTTTTGACCTCCAAAATGCGGGACTGGTTAATCTAGACTGGACTGGATCTAGAATGTTAAAGATTGGAGCTTGTATGATGAAATTTACACAAAGCGATACCAACATTTTAAACACCTGTTTCTCAAAACTGCAGAAACATCGCAACTTTCTGTTTGCGCATGGTATATATAGAGGGAATTAGAGAGACATTTTGCATCAAGGATCAGTCGTAATCTCGTAATTTGGATTTTTGGATATACTCCGAAAGCTTTAAAATGATACAGATATTATCATCAAGAGATCATTAACCTGCAAGAATTATAGCAAGATTAATAAAACATCAAAAACCGAATTTTTGCTGTCATTTTCGCAAATGAAATTCGATCGAAATAATTTTGGTATGTATCAACTGGTAACCTCCTCTACAATGGACAAACTTTCATGCCGATCGATAGCTATAGTGTAGGGAGTAATAAAAAATTGGCATTAGTTTTTTTATGTAGCTTTAGCCCACATCTGTGATCCTGACCACCCCCTGGGTCCGGTGGGTCGGGTTTATGGCTAACAACCGCTCAGTCCGTCATAATTGGTTGAGGTACCTAACAACATGTGCTATTTAGGTTTTCGAGGTCGGGGAGCTTGAATTTACCCTTAGTTTTACTGTAACAGCCAGCCCGCTACGCACCTTTTTACAGAGCCTTGTGGATTATTTTTTGTGAAAAAGTTCGCAAAAAATCACGCCGTGGACTGCTTGATTTTCAGTAGTCATGAATTTTTAAAGATTCGCCAAAAATGCACTACTTAACATAATATAATCAAAATAGATTTACATATAGCTGCTCTCCACCTTATGTACTTAACATGGGTGGAAAACTCCCTAGCTAGATCTTACACGCTTAAACTTAAACTTGTAAACTTAAAGCTTCAATTATTAAACACAATATTTTTAGCGTACTTTTTTACTTTCCGATAATTATAATAACACGTCGGAGTCACCTTTGAACGGTTAAACAGAATGTAGCAGCAGGTTTGGGAAATTGCATGGGGTAGTTTTGAGAACTTCCATGAGGACTACAAAATATGTGAAATTCAACAAAATTTTCGATGGCTAAGAATCAACTATATAAAAAGCAATCCCACCATTCTTGGGAGTGCTTTTACGGGATTACAACATTTCAATGTTGTTCTGGTGCAAAATTAATCTATTGAAAGCATTGTGTTAATCATCCCATTAGTAGCAATTGTCACTAGATCTAATGGTATAGTCAATTCTCAAACAAGCTCTTCAGAAAAGTAAATCTAAAACTCATCAATGTAAAAACGTTACAAAGTTTGATATCTTTAATGAAACGATACTTATAATTATTATAGATAGTTAGCTATAATTTGAAGTAGGACTTTGTCATTAACTAACTGAAGTTCTATGCTTGTAGTTACAATTGTAGTATCAATCCGCGAAATTAATATTAATGGAATAGATACTTTTTAAAGTATGTGAGCATCATTTGTATTCATAAAATCAGGATTAAACTGACGGATTAAATGGATTAACTTAAACGGATTAAAAGCGTATTCATAAAATACGGATTAAACTACTTAAATGACTTAGTTTAATCCATTTAAGTTAATCCGTTTAAGTCGTGGCAAAGTTTAATCCGTTTAAGTAGTTTAATCCGTGATTTTATGAATACGTCTTTTAAATCCATTTAATCCATTTAAGTTAATCCGTTTAAGTTAATCCGTTTAATCATTTTATGAAAAGGCCCTAAGTCCCCACCAAGGTTTTTTTAGGCCATAGCTTAGGCCATGGCCTAAATTTATGAGTCGATGGCCTAAAGAATTTTGGCCGCTGAGGCCATTTGGCCTAAAATTTTCGACGAAAACCCAGTTAAATCTTATTGATTTTTAAGTAAAAACAGTAATTTTCTAAAAAAATTTTCGCGCCTTCGGCGCGAATTCATACATTTTTACTTGTATTTCTCGGCTGCGCCAGCCTCCAGCTAGTTACATTGTCTATTAGCGCTTATAAATGCGCATTCAAGTTGTAATTTCGTTTACTGTTATTATGTAGGGGCGCGATAGCGCCCCTACATAATATGGGTATAAAGGCGTCTGCGCGGCCCCCTGGAGACCGTGTTGGCCTGGTGCCAGCTAATTAGAGGTCCGGCGGTGGTAAAAATGTTACCATCGTAAACAACTCGAGTAGTACTACAAGTACCACCATACTTTTGGTTCGAATTCGAAACTTCGAATTTTTGCACTAGGCGATAGTTACCGTGCGTTTGTTTTTTTCTCGGTGAATAACGCTTATTGGAAATGCATTTTACGGCTAAGTGTTGGAACGATGTGGGCATTTTGGCACCATACTACTATTATATGTTGGTAGACAGGATCCCCCCATGCTACCTTTTTTTGGTCATTTTGGCACCTGGCCAATTTTGGCTCTGTGCCAAGGTCCCAAAATCGGACTTTCGCTATTTTTCGCTTTCGCAAATTTTGGTCACACTTTTCTAGAACTGGGTAGAAGTTGGAGGGGTCTAGTATCTTTTGTTGAAAACTACCAGTAGGGGTGCATAAAGTAACGAGGGGGATTTTTTAATTTTGCTCCCTAGCTTTCAGGAGATGGGCTCAAACTTTGCATTTTTTTGGCCTGTTTGGGCGAAAAGTTTCTAAGTCCCACTTTTACAGGAAATGGCCTAAAAGTCACTAAAAATTGCGTTTTTCATTTTGCTGGGGTGGTCAGGATCACAGATGTGGGCTAAAAACTACATAAAAAAACTAATGCCAATTTTTTATTACTCCCTACACTATAGCTATCGATCGGCATGAAAGTTTGTCCATTGTAGAGGAGGTTACCAGTTGATACATACCAAAATTATTTCGATCGAATTTCATTTCACGAAAATGACAGCAAAAATTCAGTTTTTGATGTTTTTATTAATCTTGCTATAATTCTTGCAGATTGTGATATATTGATGATAATATCTGTATCATTTTAAAGCTTTCGGAGTATATCCAAAAATCCAAATTTTGAGATTTTGACTGATCCTTGATGCAAAATGTCTCTCTAATTCCCTCTATATATACCATGCGCAAACAGAAAGTTGCGATGTTTCTGCAGTTTTTGAGAAGCAGGTGTTTAAAATGTTAGTATCGCTTTGTGTAAAATTTCATCATGCAAACCCGAATCTTTAACATTTAAGATCGAGTCCAGTCTAGATTAACCAGTCCCGCATTTTGGAGGTCAAAAAATGGCCATCTTTGAAAAAATCCAGATTTTCTAAATTATATATACGTACTGCCAATTCCTACGGCCAGTTTTAGTTTATTAATACTCAATCACTACACCGTCAAATTGCACATTTTATAAATGCCAGTAGCTGGAGTTCTTTGCATTAAGCTGGAGAGTTTGGACGCAAAACTATTTTATGTGAAACTGCGATTATTTTGTTTTCAACATCAATTTCAAAAACTACCCAATGAATTCATGTGAGTTTCTGTAGGGCGAAAATGTACACTATGCGGAGGGACATTTTTCATTTTAGCAAACACTTCTCCAGTTCAGAAAACTCAATGTAAAGTTGCAAAACCAGAAGTTGTCACGCGTACATTTGGTGGAATTTCTGGAGCATTAAAACCTGCTGTGTCAAATCCAAAAAATGTCCCAAAAATGTTCTACAGTTTTTGAGAAATCGATCTTCAAAAATTAATGGTCAATATTTAGGAATCTTGCTTGATTCGGTAACCCATGCGAATGTATGCTGATTATTGGCTTTAAAACTATATCCAAAACTCTTTCCAACTACCAAAATTGCGTAAGTTTAGACATTTAAAAACAGCACAGGAGAAAACAACAACCTACGAGTCCCTTTTAGTAGCTGCAGCTTTTGTTTTGCTACTTTCTAGCTAAAGTTTTTGCGTGAGAAAAATGAGAAAAGTAGGCAGTATTCGGGTTGCGCAAATATTTCAATATCTGATTTCCACAACGAAAAGCGATTTCATTGTAACTAAGAACGATTCTCAGTCATTTGATAGAAGTATCGGTATTAGACCCGACGTCCCACTAAAAAATTGCTTCAGTCGTCAAAAAATGTGAAAGTTGAACTCGTTCTATAATTAATTAAGAAAATTCTAGGACAACAAAATACATTTCACCATTGACATTAAAAGACCAATTAATGTTAAGCTACATTTTGATATAAAAATATTTTTCCTAACCCGAACCAAGAGTCTATAATACCTAGAGCTGTTCGGGGGCTGGACTTCGGGCCGGCCCCCAAACGGCACCCCCCTGGCCCCCCCTTTCCAAAATTGGGGGCCGGCCCGTGGCCCAAAGCCCCGATTTTGGGGGCCGGCCCCCAGCGGCCCCGGGGGCCGTCAGCAACGGCGGCCCCGGAACGGCCCCCGGCCCCCAAACCATTCTAATTTTGGCATTTCTGTATAAACAATTTGTAATGCTCCACCTAAAACATGCACTTAATGCATACCTGGCTGTTATTTCCTCCAGTACGCATACATGATGTGTCTGCACGCCTTCTTGCGTTTTACTCCAACGCACAATAACACTTAGGTGGTGTACAACTTTCATTTCTTTAACTTGGGTTCTTGTATATTGCAGTGGGAGGCTTGAGACTTATCTCGCTCCACTTGCAGGGTGCAATGCATATGTGCGCTGAAAAGTTGTACACATTGGGTTCGTATTCGGTCTTCCGCTCTTTCTACTGAAGCACCTGTGGCTCAGTTCGTTAGAGCGTCTGCGCGTTAAGCAGAAGACGCGGGTTCGAACCCCGCCAGGTTCCCAGATTTTTCGGGTGCCTGGTGGTCGCTAACTTTCATTTCTTTAACCTAGTTTTCTCAATGTTTCTGCAACATTTCTTTATAAGCATGGTCTTGAATGGCTGAAGTCTACAGCCTACTAAGCTTGCTGTCGTGCCATCATCTCTTAAATATCTGAGTCGAGTAAAGGACGATCACAAATTATATATAGAATTATAAATCGCATAGAATGTGTGAATGTATAAGCTTCGAAGTGATACCTTGTCGAATATTGGGCATTAAGTTAAGTTAAGTTAATTGGGCAAGTTAAGACATTTAAAAACAACACAGCTTATATAAAAGAAACAGAAGAGGTTTAGTTACTTGGCTTCTTCAACTTAGTCAGCCTATAGCCAACTACGGGGTAAGGTTAACTATTTGGTTCCGTTTTGCGATCGCATTGAATTCCCGTTTAACCTGTCCCAAATTGCTTAGAATATTAACCGACTTGCTTGTTTGCACTGCTTCATTTTTGTTTATAATTTGACGTTTTGTTAGGATAGAAAATAAAAACAATGTCTGTAATGGTTCTTCCTAAGAAAACACACTTTCATAGTGCCGGAGGCCGTTTGGGGAGCCATCCATTCGGACGTAAAACCCGGCTTTGGTTGGGAGCCGGGCCCCCGAGGCTGGCCCCGAAGCTAGTGGCCCAGACTCTGACCCAGCCCCCAAAATTCGGGGGGCCGGCAGCCGGCCCAGCCCCTTTTTTAGGGAATCGAGGACAAGTCTAATAATACCATGGTATTGTAGACTCTTGCTCCAACTAATGAACGAGCAATGAAGTTTTAAATATAATGTCTCCAAACGTTATCGGCACTATGCTTGATATTTAATCCGTTTAATCCCCGCAAATAACAAGGATTCAACTCTTGTGTTTTTGAACTGTTTTTAAGTGACGGAAAACGGATTAAACTTAATCATTTTATGAAAAGGCCGCGGATTAAAGTTTAATCCGCCGTAGCACTTAATCCGTCGGGATTTTATGAATACGTCACAGATTAAAGTTTAATCCGTTGGTATTTTATGAATACGCTTTTGATCAACGGATTAAACTAGTCCGTTTAAGTCACGGATTAAATTTTAATCCGTTTAATCCGTGAGTGTATTCATAAAAAGATTAAAGTTTAAGTTAATCCGTTTAATCCAATTTATGAAAAGGCCCTTGAACGATTTTTCGGTCAAAAAATGAAATGTTTCAAAAGTGGTCAAATTTGGTACCAAATGAAAGCCCTAAGTGAGGTGAGCAGCTTTGTCATAGATCTGCATGCTCAAAGTGGCTGTAGAGTGCTGTGGTGGGGTGGGGACATAGGCGATTTTCAGTCAAAAATGAAATTTTCAAAGTGGCCAAATTTGGTAACCAAATGAAAGCCTAACTGAGCTGAGCAACTTTGTCATAGAATTGCATGCACCCAAAGTGGCTGTAGAGAGTGCTGTGGTGGGGTGGGGTGGGGACGTAAGCGATTTTGGGTGAAATATGAAATTTTCCAAAAGTGGTCAAAATAGTATCTGCTTGCACATGGTGTTCGAAATATATTATGTTGGTTCTTTTTTGCGCATACATATGTAAAAGAATGGAAAAACAAGAACCAAAAATGCTCCTTCGTCGCATGTAAAATACATATGAGTACTCTCAGAAACTAGCCTGTAAAATGCATATGAGTGGCGTTGAGGTTATGAATTAAGGAAAACAAGTTGCAACAGCTTAACATATGAGCCTGTCCTACAACGAGGCTCATACTGGCGTCACAGTGCAGCCTTCTTAAAGATCATCAGGTCATCATATTAAAGAAAAAACGAATGAACAGACATAACATGTTAACGTTGTAGCTTGAAAGAATTGGACAGAACGAAGTGAACTGCGACACCTCAAGTTTAACTGTAGATGCAAGCGGATGTTTCCCGAAACACCATGGCACCTATTTCCGGAAGCACTATACATAGTACACCTACTGTATTCTCGGAACACTATGACACACTACTCTCACATACGTAATGCTTTCCCCACATGGCTCTGAGTCAAGGCAAAGTGGCATGCTGTATAATGCGTATGCACAGTATAATGTCTTAGCGACAAGATGTGTGAAGGACAATTTTGTAATGAAAAGCTTTACGTGCTATTTATATGAAGGTCAAATATCGACAAATTATATTATGAGTTATGAGATATGCCAATATGAGCCTCGTTGTAGGACAGGCTCATATGTTAAGCCGTTGCAACTTGTTTTCCTTAACTTACAACCTCAACGCCACTCATATGCATTTTACAGGCTAGTTTTCGTGTTTGTACAACCTGCCTGAGAGTACTCATGTATTTTACATGCGACGAGGAGCATTTTTGGTTCTTGTATATATATATGTCCTAACGAGGGCGATTTTCGGTATCTGTCCGCGATCGTTCAGGCGGTTCAGCCCAAATTTGGTCCGGCCAAATAGCCCTTTTCGGAAAATTTCGAAGTCCCAACTCCGCAAAAAATAGGCATAAATCTGCAGTTTGGGTCATTCAGTGGGACGCATATAAAGGTTATCGGGGTCGCTGAACACGATGAGCATAGTTGCAGTGCGGTGCGGTGATGCTATCGTGCTGTACAGCTATGCAGCAACCACAGAACGCAGGCTGTAGACTTACTGCAAACGGTCAAGCATATTAAATTTGGTGTGTAGATAGCTTAGGACATGGCAAATTAATATAGATACGTACCTTGACAGTTGTGTCTGCATGTGGTTGCGCTGCAGTAGAGTGCTGCTTAAATACAGAACGGCCTATAACTGGTTGCTGCAGATAAGTTGCAGTCGCCTGAAATTCTGCATCTACATAAGTGCAGAACGGCATTAGAAATCGTGCCGTATAAGTTTTCTTCATTGATAGTAGTGTTTGCATGTGGTTGCGCTGCAGTGGAGTGCTGCTTAAGTACAGCACGGCCTCTGTAACGTGCCAGATATAATCTGTTTAACTGCGCATGTATATTGCTTGATTTAAGGTAGATTTAAAGCTGACAATTTCAATCGTCTGAAGAACGTGTGCAGCAAAGAGATTGGAGCTCGGATGAAGGTTCGTTGGTTAAGGTGGTGATTCTTTTTGGAGACACGAACTTTGAACCCTTACTACTCATTCATTTCTTGGAGCTAAGAAGTTATTTTTATATCAAAATGTAGCTTAGAATCTTATGCAATGAAATTAACTGTAGTTTTCGGAAATTCTGCATTTTCGAGGTATATAATTACATTTTCCAATTTTCCAGATTTTTTGCATACTTAAGTAAATTTTTTCGGGAGGCATCGGCTACATCATTCGATTCCACTATCAAATAGCTGGGGACACTTTTTTAATTAGTATGAAACCGCTCTTCGCTATAAAGAAATTAGCTAAAATGTATGCGCAACCTGAATTTTGCCTACTTTTCCCAACTTTGGTAAGCGGCCATTTTAGCTAGAAAGCAGCAATCGGGGCAACTGAAAAAGGGTCCCTGGGTATTTTTGTGTAAACCACGTGTAAGTGGCAATCCTCTAGCTTGCATAGTAATGTAGATCCTCCACAATCGCTGGAAAACTTTGGTTATGTTTTTGTAAACGCAGCGTACGAAATAGCAGTTAGAAGATTATAATGCCAGGGATAATCGGCCTCGACGAGACCTTCAAATTGACTCCCTTGGTTTAATTTTACGGCTTGCGTACCTCAATAAATGGCGAATTATTTAATTTCTGAAAAAAATGCAAATGCTAGAATTTCTGCAACGCCAAAATTTCAAAATCGGCTATAACTGACAATAAATAGAGAAAAGCTAGAAAGATGCTTTAAAAAGCAAGTGTGTAGAACACAAAATCTTTCGAATGAATATAATCATAGCTATGCAGCTATATACTGTCTAAGTATCAGAAATCGACAAAAACTGCCCTGAACGGAGACATTGAATTGTTGAAGCGGGATTGCGCGGAGGGTGTTAGAATGTTAAAAGAACTTATTTTGAAAAAGCTTCATCAAATTTCATCGTTATTTGTGCCGTCAATCAACAATATGTGCCCAAATGGAATCACCACCTTAAATAGTTTCTTTTCTGAAAAGTGACAATAATTATAGACATAATCAGGCGCGTAGCCAGGGGGAGCGAGGGGGCATGCCCCCCCCCCGAAATCGGAGACAAAATAAAAATTTTTAATGCGTGGCAGCAGCGTGAATAAATATTTGGAAAAAATTTTGCCTGCGGCGCTATTCTTGAACGACAATATTTCCAAAAGCACTAGGTTTTGCATGAAATTTTTCACCAATGGTTTAGCTGCGGTAGAAATTTCAGAGCATTTTTGGCTTGCCCCCTCCGAAATTTTTTTCTGGCTACGCTAGTGGACATAATTATTATGCATAAGTTTGTATCGAGTTATTTTGTTGCGTTTAGGCCTTGATATTTACGTTGTATGCACAGGTGCATGTCACTCAGGTTTGCATATTTGTATAGTTGTACATAAAGAAATACGATAAGAAGTCGACATTATATATGCGTGGTTTTATTA
>JASAND010007899.1:0-12434 GCA_030248195.1 Trissonchulus latispiculum | reverse complement strand
AAGAAAAAGAAAAAACCGTAACAACTGCCGTAAAGTTGTCTGATGAGGTTCTGTGGCGGGAGCCGAAACGGTGTGTAATTTACTTTCAATCAATTTATGTTTTAAAAATCTGAATCAAATGGAAAAATGTATAGATACATATAAATAATAATCTGGATATTTTCGTTACACATGTATTACAAAATCAATGCTGATAAAACTGATGAAGAAATCAGCTAGCGCTTCCACAACAAACTAACTTGATCAGATAAGTTCATCCCAGCTAAAACTTGAGTTTTGCAGATAAGGTAGTGTACAGAGAAAATTAATGTTGATAACAGCAAATGAAAACAGAAAATCTAAACCACTAACTGAATTCTAAATTACTTCGACTCAGCTACAAAGCTATTATTTAATGAGAAACTAATTGAAGCCTCTGAAGCTCAACTACGAACTGAATTTTAAATTACTTCGACTCAGCTACAAAGCTATTATTTAATGAGAAACTAATTGAAGCCTCTGAAGCTCAACTACGAACTGAATTCTAAATTACTTCGACTCAGCTACAAAGCTATTATTTAATGAGAAACTAATTGAAGCCTCTGAAGCTCAACTGAATTCTAAATTACTTCGACTCAGCTACAAAGCTATTATTTAATGAGAAACTAATTGAAGCCTCTGAAGCTCAACTACGAACTGAATTCTGAATTACTTCGACTCAGCTACAAAGCTATTATTTAATGAGAAACTAATTGAAGCCTCTGAAGCTCAACTGAATTCTAAATTACTTCGACTCAGCTACAAAGCTATTATTTAATGAGAAACTAATTGAAGCCTCTGAAGCTCAACTGAATTCTAAATTACTTCGACTCAGCTACAAAGCTATTATTTAATGAGAAACTAATTGAAGCCTCTGAAGCTCAACTACTAACTGAATTCTAAATTACTTCGACTCAGCTACAAAGCTATTATTTTATGAGAACCTAATTAAAGCCTCTGAAGCTCGAGCTATAAAAACAATTTGGTGTTAATCTAAAGAAGATTTAATAGTATATAGCATATTTCGCTATGTATGAATAAAGCATTTTGAAATATCACGATAAGTGTATACATTCAGTTGCTGGACAGGAAATGTAAAATCTAATCTAATCGGTTGAAAAATTGTCAAACCAAACGTAATATGCACATAAATAATCAATATTACTTCAAAAATATTTTGAGTGAAAAGATGGGTTTATGTGTTGAAGATATGCTATCTTTAACACATAAACGACTGCTGTTGCAGAACCCGCCTTTTTCAGCTACTTACTTTCAGCAGTGTTTTATGTTATCAAAAGATGGTAATATATTTAAATTGTAATCAATCGCAAAGTTTAGGTTCACAGAGGTTACATACATTTTGGATTAGCCAAAAAATAGCGTGGAGATGCTAATGACTTAACTATTTTAATACATATAACAAACTCTATCCATGTATGAGAAGTGACATATTTCAGTGCAAGAACGAGTGACTAGGGACTAGCCACACAGTCATTTCTAATTAATACCGTCACCATACTGGACTGACGGTATTTCGACACGCTTCGATTCCCTCTCCAGTCTCAATCTTGCGTCGTCTATTATGGACGATATCTTATCCGCACAGTTCTGTTTCTTCATCGTTTTATTAGCTGTCGATTGATACCCAATTTGACAATACTATGAAAAATTTTAAATTGGCTATTTATTTCCCAAAAAACAAGTCCGCTTACACAAGACAACAAGTTTATTTTGACTCATTTATGGTCAGTCAGTACTAATGGTTGGGCATGAGACGGGCTTTGACTCAATTAGAATCAATCGACCAATTTTTGTAGTTCTGATAGAATAGTGATTGAATTGCCAAAGGAACTGTAAAATTGTTAAATATGGTTAAAACGGAATGCAATAGAATTGCATCAAACGAGATAGCTGCACTCTATATGCATGCAAAATTTTTCATCGGAATCTTTTAACCAGTGTACATCCTTTCATAAACATACAAACTTTTGAATGGTTTCGTTTGAATCTTCGTGAGGTCTTTTGCCTTAGTGTAGGAAGTGGGATTGTGTTGGTAGACTAAACAATCACCAAATTGACAACGGATTGCATATTAAAGAGCATAACGGAAAAACTTTTGTGGAAGCTAACGTGTCGCCACTTGCCAGCTGTTAGCACACAGATTGATAGGCTTCGTATTAGATCTGATATTTTTGAACTCAAAACGCTATATATTACAAATGTTAATCGATATCTCAATATAACGAAGGAATACAGCTAGAAGGGTTTAGTTCAGCACAGAATCTTTTTCGTGGCTTCAAGAATATATCGATGACAAAAAATGGACGATCACGCACCGGTGCGGAATTATACCCTTTTTAGGGGTTACTTGTTATTATTAAATTGGCCATTCCCCTGAAACCGGTCGCCTCCTCCCGAAATTGCCCCCCCCTCCTGATTTTGGGCTTTCCCCTTAATGCGGTCTACATTTTTGCCTAAAATGAACAAATTTTAAAAAATTTTGCGGCATCGCCGGTGATTTTTTCTTGAGAATGTCTGTTTTCAGCCTAAACCCTTATATACCCAGGCATTGTTGAGAACTTTTTACGTTTCTGCCTGCATATAATCTCTTCATATATCTTCATTTTTTCATTCATTTTATATCTCATTATATCTTCCATATATAATTACTGTAAGCGAACCACTTTTCAAAAAAAAATTGTCATGCCAGAAAATGCCATCGCCACAATGAGATCTTGCACACTAACTATCATCGTTGTAACGGCTTCAGCGTTAACAATGTCCTTAAAGCGCGTATTGTCGAAAATTTCAAGTTTTCCAACTTTCATACTAAATAACTGGCATAGTCATGCTTTTTTTCGAGGCAACAATTTCTGGTGGGAGTAATTCTGGCTGCGGCCCAACTTTAATTAGTCTTAAAATTGCTAGGATGATCTAGGTAAACTGGATAAATAAAATAGAATGTTAAAATGAAGTGAAATGAAGTCAGCCAGCGGGTGGATCTGATTCCAATGAGGTGGGATGCGAAGTAAGCATAAAACTAAGGATGCACCGGGGCCTGGCTCCGGCCCCAACCTGGTAGTCCTGGCCGGCACCAAAGATTTAAACAAAAATTGGGAAATTTTGACATGTATTGACCAAAAATTTTGAATTTCGAAAATCAAAAATATGTCAAACTGTTACAAATTGTTTGTTTTCTCACCGGTTTGAACGAAAAAACAATAGTAACGTTTGTATTGTATACTAGGAATTAATGCAAAATTGGAATTTTTAAGAAAATTTTTGAAAATTTTCAACTAGAACTCCTAATTTCCAGGCCCCAGCCCCGGGGCCAAGGCAGCGCCCCCGGCACCGATAGTGGCGGCCCCCGTGCATCTCTACGTAAATTAGCAAATGTTTGTTTGCTGAGCTAAAAATTGAACAATTTTTACCCTAATTACGCTTAAAACTGTATAAAAATGCTAAACTGACATAAAATCCGGCGAAGCCAGAACAAGTTAGAAAATTTACTCTATCCACCCTATTTTTCGGACGCTCGCCTCCTTGGGGGGGGGGAAGCCCGAATCCTGGTGGGGGGCGGGTGGCACCAGCTCTGGACCTACTACCACCTAGTCTCCCTGTAGGAAAAGCCAGCAGGTAAGGAGATCACTTTGCAACAAAATATTTAAAAATGACTAGAATCGGAGCTGGCCAAAAGCGATCCACCCCTTTCAGCTCGATGTGTATGATCTATCTGCCTATTTTCAGAGGGCGGCGAATGATCTGTCCAGTCATCAGAAAAAGATTTTGCCAATTGATGATCACCTGGGTATTAGTATTGCCGGTCTTCTCTCTGATGCAAGACTTCTGGCGTAGGTTTATCGCTTTTTTGCTATAATTTGTCGATTTCATCTGTGATTCACTGAAATTTACAGATTCTTTTGGATGTAATACTTCGAATAGGTCCCAAGAAAGAAACACTGTTCTAGTACGTATATAATTCAGTCAGTCTTTTTCTAATCTATGTGGTTGACGTTGGTACTTATCCACATTCAGGGTCCAGTGACGGTTGATGTCCGGTAGTTCTGTCATTTTATCCTTTTTGTTTTATTTTATTTTCTAGAAGATTTATGCAGTCAGAAACCTTGGACTATCGTTGGGGACACCAGGAGCCGATGCCCCTGCAACAACTAATGAATCTGTTGGGAGACAGTGAGCTAGCTTCACACGTTGGACTGAATTTAAATTTTGAACTTATACTTTTGAAATTTAAATTTCATTTACTAATTTTAAGAGAAGATGCTGTGGTTTCTGTAATTTTTGTCAGCATTTTTTCCTGGAGGCTCATTTTTGTCCACTGAAAAAGCAGCAGCTTTCTTTTTGTTGAATCTTGTGATTTTTTTGTGTGGGATAATTATTTTCAGAAATGCAAGTAAACACTCAGCGTTACGGAAGACGTCCATTTGGCGTGGGCTTATTAGTTGCCGGATACGATGTAAGTGTTAATTGACTCTCCATTTTATCTCCTGTGATTTCGTCCCAAAATATGATTCTTTGAGGGTGTGTGTGTGGTTGGAGGACTTCCCCATGAGTATTTAAACGTTAGGAGGCGTTGCTAGGTTTTTCAAGCGTTAAATCTCTGGACTAGATTTTCTAGTATTTTTCATACTATTTAATAAAATCTATGTAGTAGAAGTGTGAAATTCTTCGTACATTTTGATAGAAAACCTTCAGTAAGGATAGACAGGTTTAATTTCCTTCCAGACTCGCTTGGTAAAGTGCGCTGGCTATGTAGTTTAGCATGGTTTGCAACACTTATTTTTTACCAGTCGATTAAACACTACTCTGTTTTGTAGGAACGTGGACCCCATATCTTCCAAACCTGTCCGAGTGCCAGTATTTATGACTGTAAAGCCATGGCCATTGGGAGTCGTTCTCAGAGTGCCAGAACGTATCTGGATAAGCATCTGGCCGAATTTCAAACTGGTAAACAGCGATGAAATTTTTTGCTCTGTTAAATTCTCGTCTTTTAACTAAATTTTTTAACTATTTTTAGCTTTGTTATCTGTCACTTTGAACATTACTACAAAACCAACTGTGACGGAGGACAAGGGAGGGAGATTGCCTCCAACATGAACGAGAGTATCCAAAAAATCGACACTCTCTGACGGTATTAAATTACAGGAGAAATTACCATCTAGACTGTCTCCGCCTCAACTACCTTCTCCGGTATTATGGAGACAGGATTTGTTCGCTTTGTTTTTAGGGCCTTTTCGTGTGAGAGTTAAGAGAGGAGAGTTAAAATTTTTTACTCGTTTAATCCTACGCCCTAGTTAAAATGAGCTGTTTAACTGCTCGCGAAAAAGATTGAGTTAATTTCAACTCTTTTAACTAGTTTAACTTGCTGCTCGAACAGTCACTTAGTTGTTGTTTAGTCATCGTTTTTGTGTGTCTCTGTTTAGCTGATTTACGTGAACTGATTCGTCATGCTTTGTTAGCTCTGCGAGACACGTTGCCAAATGATGTTACCCTGACGACAAAGGTTTGTAGAAAATTATTGGATATTTTTATCAGGTTTAAAAATAGGGAAATGGAATTGTTTAAAATTTTGATGATTTTTGGATCTGAGAGAATGTAGGAAATTGTGGAAGCTGTATCTGGATGCATCTCTAATGAAGGGCACCCGAAAGCAAGTGGAATAAGACAACACGGTTTATGGTGCGTGTCGGATTTTATGTCAGTGAGCGAAGAAACAGCAGTAGAAGAATTCTGTTAAAGTGTCAGGTCGTGTGCAAAGCAAAACAAGGTTAAAATTTGGTCAGACTGATTACTGAAATTCCTTTATTAGGTAGTTAGTTATCTGGGCTTTTTCTAGACAGAAAAATTTGGGGGGGGAGCCCCCCCACTAGTGGGGGTGGGGAATCCAAGGTGGTAAAAATTTGCCAAAAATGCAATAAAAATAGCCTGTTTTCTACATAAACTGCTATGACTATGCTAAAGAGTGCTCAAAAATTGACTTTGAGTACCAAAATAGAAGTTTTTACCCCAAAAAATTCCGGCGAAGTCGGAAAATTTTTGAAAATTTTGACCAAAAATCCTTGGCATTTGGCATTTTCTGGGCACCGTATAGTGAGTGGGGGGGACGGTCGAGTAGGGAGGGGAGCCCAAAAGTGGAGGGGGGCGCCCCCACTAAAAACCCTGGTTATTTATTAAACATCCAAATGAAATGATATATGTGACGTCATATCTTGATAAATGATGATGCCAGCTAAGATTTCACTAATTACTGATAATTAATTGTTACGACATGTTGGGTGTTCAATACTTTCTAGAATACATCAGTGGCAGTTGTTGGTAAGAATCTTCCGTTCACCATCTATGATGATGCGGACGTGGAGCCCTATCTGGAGGGCATCATTTCTGAGCCAAGAGGTCCCCCACCTCCCCCCGATGCACCGGATCACGGCGGCCCACCTGAGGTTGGTCAGAATTTTGTTGCTAAATTTAAAATCTAAATTTCCGGATAAATTAGAGAAAAATAGCATACGCATATACGTACTACGTCAGGTTCTGTGCAGTTTTTTTAAGCTAAACAGGTTTGGCTTTGCAGCAAAAGTTAAATTTAAAATAGGTTTTGTTTTTTTAATTATCGGAGAGTCTTTGGTGTATTCGGAAATGATATGTCCGTTTTTCTTGTAACCAGAAGCATGTTATCCAAAATCTGCGGCTAAGGGAATCTCCGAAACGCATTATTAATGTTGATCGTCATTTATTGGAATCTAGTTGACTACATCGTTTTTGTGCTTAAATTTAAAATTTAGGACAATTTTCAAAAATACGATTGAATTTCTATTCTTAAATGTCTGACTTTCTTCTGTTTAACTTTTCAGGGTGACATGGAAACTGAACCATCAGAGCCTCAGGTTGCTGTTGCTACTGAATCCCGATAGAGAAGAAATTATAGAATAATATCTAATTACATGGACGGCTGTTTAATTAATTGGATTAATTAACAGTTTTGTACGGTCTCTTTATTGTTGTAATCGGTATTATTTTGGGAACGTACATTGTTGTATCATTTCTGTGTTATTTCTTGCTATCTTGTACTTGTTTCTTTCTTTTATTAAATGATTATAGTCTGTCGGGTTGACCGTGTTAGGGATATTTTGTTGGGGTGCTCTGTGAAATGTAATTCTATTCACCATTTTGGAATGGTAAAGGGTGTAGGCCCCGGATATAATATCTCCTTTCCTCATTTGAGAAAGTGCGTCGGTGTTATCCCCGATACCAAGCCACTTGAGCCAGGAATGCTACCTCTGTCGATGGGTACAAGCGACTGTTCCCTTGGCTTGGCTGTCCTTTGGGAGGCTGTCCTGGGTTTCCTGAAGGGTACTTGATGGTTATATGAACTGCTTGGCTGTATGGATCCGCTCCGCCTGGCCCTACTAATGATGATGATGATGATGGCTACAATCGTGGAGCGGTGACCAGCTACTCAAGGCAGATGCCCCACACGGTCCCCTGTTGCCTTCCCGCATAAGTGGTACCTATTTACAGACCAATTAAGGGTGGATGGCTGGGTTGGCTAGAGCCCACGGCGAACCGACATGTGTTTAATCCCTTGCTCAAGAGGTTTTGTGAAATATTCATATGGAAAATTAAATTCTTGCGTAGAAGAATAAGTCTTGCTAAGATTGTTTCTGATGAACAGAGAGCAGCGCAGCTAGAGCCCACGCCACGGCGATCCGATGGGGATCTTTTTATTTCAGCTTTGTCTGGAAGAAAACTACGACAGTGAGGTCGATTCGAACCGACTGGGCCGGTTTGGTATCCTATGGATTTCTCCATAGCATTCCTATTAGCAACCTTATTTCTTCATAGCAATTATTAGCAAATTTCAGGAATAGGATTCCTCTCGTGTAAACATTGTAATTATTGTCTGAAGTTACCAAGAAAGTGTAGTGTCTTAAGGGGCCATTTTTGGCAATTTTGGGCCACTTTGGATCCCCCTTTTTGGGTTCCCCCTCTTTTTCCGCCTTGGATCCCCCTTTTTGGGTTCCCCCACTTTTTCCGCCTTGGATCCCCCTTTTTGGGTTCCCCCACTTTTTCCGCCTAGAGTAAGTAAACAGAAAAAGATTTTAGCTAGAAAAGTCGTGTACCGGCACGCGCGTAGCCAGAGTGGGAGGATGAGAGGAATCCCGCCATGTGTAAAACGTTTGTTTTCAAAATTTGCGCTGACGGCGCGAAAGAAGTGTATCGTACCATCATAATACGGGTTTCGTAGCCCAAAATGAGTAACAAGTGCCCTAGTTGGTGTAATTTGACCAGCTTTTACGTCATTTGGGTGCATCAACACGAGCTAGTTCCTTCAGTATTTTTAGTTTCAATGAATGCTCCGTGAAAATTCAGCGAAGGTCACTAAATAGAGAATTTCTCAGCTTCTGGGGGGCCTTCCCCCCCGAAAATTTTTCTGGCTAATGTTAGTGTGTTCCAGCCAGTGTACGTGACTCACGCGTGAACCAAAGTATGAAGGAGCAAAGTGGAGGAACATGTTCTGGTGATTTAAATGAAAGAATAAAGTCATCACCGGAGGACGGAGGTCCGAAAAATTATGGCCTTCCGTCTTCCTCGAACCCACCGATTTTTGTTTCGATGTCTGTTTAGCTAACCCTTTTTGGGAGGGCAAAAACATATCCCATCTTCCTAGAGGGAACATTTATCTCTCTTCGCTCCCTTTTCCTGTAAACATAGATATAGCTCGTCTATTCGTATACGTTAAGTGACTAAGCTTCTAAATATAATTATTTTAGGTTCAGTTTGAGTTAATTTAATTTAACTATTAACCTGATAATCTGAGCATTTGGTTATAATTGATTGTTGGATTATTCTACACTTCGGTTATGACTTCCAACACATCGCGATTAATAGTGAAGAATTTGCCGCCCTCCCTAACTAACGATAAATTCAGGGAGATATTCAGTGAAAAGGTATTGGTGTAATGATTAGGCCTTTAATGGTATATTAATTTTACTTTATCTGTGCTAAGTGTATTCATAGAATTGGGGGAAAACAAAAACATTTTTTGTTCAGTAGGTGATTGATGCACAATTAAAACATTAGATTGTTTTGGAAGTTTTGCTTTTTTCTTTTACGATACTTACAAAAATGAGTTGCCGTACATTTTTGTTTGCAGGGTGTTGTTACTGATTGCCAACTGAAGTATGCTAAAACTGGAGCCTTCCGAGGCTTTGGATTTGTTGGATTTCAGACGCCGACGGAAGCTGAGAAGGCTCGACAGTACTTTGATGGCACTTTTATTGAATCCAGGAAAATTGTGGTGCGTCAAACTGTGGCACTGAGTGTGGACTACATAGTACAGACTATTATCTTGGCAATTCTGTTTCTGCTTGTGGCGGTGGGAAGAAAATTCTCTCTACGGTTGTATCTGGAGAAGGTCTCCTGCCCTGCCAAGATCTAGGGAGCAAGCGTTCACCTGAGTCTACTGGCTTATTTTTAGACCAAAATTTATGGGGGTAGGCTTGAAGTTGCCCCCCAATGTTCACCAAAAGTGGGGGAGTATTTTTTTACAAAAAATTGCGAATTTTTACCTTTTTTGTGCAAAAATTGTCAAAACTCGCTAAAAATGACTAATTTTATGCTTTAGGTGTTTTTAAGCCAAAATAGCGAAAATCTCATGAAAAGTCCGATGAAGCCGGATACATTTTTGGAAATTTAGGGTAAAAATAGAGAAATTAGGTCACTTTTTGGGTTATTGGGGGAGGTCAGAATTGATGGGGGTTTTTCACGGGAGGGGCACCTCGAATGGAGGGAAGGTCGCCGAATGGGGGGCGACCCCCCAACTCCCACAGTAAAAATAAACCGTCTAGCATCTAGCCGTGACCGATTGAGCCCTGGACTGACGTGGATATATTGAATCATTTTTGATCGATCTAATATGCCAAAATTTAACAGGATATGTGATCGAATCTGTGCTTTCAAAATCATCTGAGGTCAACTGGTTACGAATTGCGAAACTTAGCACAATTAGATGTACTACTTTCAATATATTGCCGATCAGGATATTTTTAGAAATGTTTTCCCGAAGGGAGGGGCGAAACTTTTTGCAAAAAAGTGAAAATTTGTTTTTGGCATATTTTGCCTGTGGAACGCAAAACGCTCTCAAAAATGCCTGAATTTTGGTTAAAAATAGAAATTTTGCCAAAAAATCCGGCGATGCCTGAATATTTCTGAAAATTGGCCTATTTTTGGCAAGAAAATTGAGCACCCAAAAATCCGGGGTGGAAAAGCAAAATCTCCGGTGGGGGCAATTTCGGAGGAGGACAATTTCTGCGGGGCCGATCCCCCCCCCCCCCCCTTTAAAAAATACCCTGTCCGGTAAGTGTTGACAATTCCCGTAGGTTTGTCCTGCAAAGTACAGTAGATATCCTACTTACTGGTATTCGTTGTATTCGTATCTAAGTCTTTTTGTGGTTTTATTGTCGCGTAAACTGAACGTCACTGTGTACTGTATGTACATGATTCCATTTTATTTTTCTTCTAGGTTGAGTCCTGCCGACCGTTTGGCGATGATTCCAAGCCTCGAGCCTGGAGCAAATATGCCCCGGACAGTTCTGCCTTTCAAAAGCAGCAGAAACGAGAGCACTCGTCGGCGATCCTACAACCGGAAGACCAAGTGGTGCCGATTATTGAAAGCAGTCTACAAGATCCAATAACTGCTAAGCGAGCTCGTGGGAAACCCGTACAGGACGACAGCCTGTCTGTGCACGAGGCAGATGATTTAGCCCCGCTAGAGGGCGCTTTTGACAGTTCCCTGTCAATCTCTGACGTAGCCGACGACTGGTTTGCTGCTGCTTCTGCTTCTGTTTCTGACAAAAAGTTGAAAAGGCAAAAATCCAAACGGGATGATCTATCTTCCTCCTCCGTGCCAGCTAGTCCGGATCCGTTTGCCCAGATCCAGACCCAGCTTACCGAAGACCAGCAGCTGGCCCTGGAGGGTCTGGAGGCGAGCAAAACCAGCCTCGTGATCGGCGGCCTGCCCACCAATGTGAAGCACAAAAAACTGCTGCAGTTTTTGTTGCCTGTACGACCGCGAACCCTTCGAATAGTTCGCGGCCCTCAGGCCCTGGCCGTTCTAAACTGTGCCAAGGCCGGTGACCTGGCAAAGTTGCGCAAAAAACAGTCCACTTTTTTCGGCGGCAATCAGCTGACTGTTGGCCTGCCGGCACAGTTTCGTGAGGGTGGAGAGCCTGCTAGCGGTTTTTCGCCGATGTTGCCCAAAGTTGAATCGAATCGAAAAGCAGAAAAATCGGCTGATTCAACCCTGTCAACGGCAGAACTGGAACGCCAGCGAGTGGAAAAGATTTCTGATACGGGCCGGCTGTTTGTACGAAACCTGTCCTATCTGTGCAGCGAGCCGGAGCTGGAAGCCCTGTTTTCGGCCTACGGAAACCTGGCCGATGTCACGTTTCCTGTGGACCGGGCCACGGGGAAACCCAAGGGCTTTGCCATGATAACCTTTCTGTTGCCGGAGCATGCCGTGAAGGCCTATACTGAACTGGATGGAACGGTTTTTCAGGGTCGAATGCTGCATCTGCTCCCGGGAGAGGAAAAACCTGGGGAAGGAAATCGCGGCGGACCACCCACGATGGGAAATGGAAAGGAAAGTGAATTTCAGAAACGGAAAACGGAACGACTCAAACAGCGGGCTGAACTGGAGGGCGCCTGGAATGCCTTATTTTTGGGTAAGGAAAATTGGGGATCAAGTAAACAATCTCCCTCCACCTTCTTCAATTGGGAGGGGGGAGATAGTTTACTTGTTGCTAACTTTCTAAAAATGATCATTTTAGCTCGAATTTTGTGTGGGTGCATTCCAACATATATTTACTTGATTGGTAGTAAAATAATTTTAAAATTAATGTAAAAATTTTAAATTTTTAAATTTTGCTACCAATCAATCAGACGTGTGTTGGAATGCACTCACACAAAGTTTTAACCAGTTGGGTCAAGTTTTCAGTGAGATAAAGCGTTCGGGGAGATAGTTTACTTGGGAATTGGGGGGGGGGGAATTGTTTACTGGATCCAAAATTGGAAACACTTTTATAGCAGTTTTTGAATTTAATGGTGCTGGGACAGAATCGATTAGGAATTACATTGAATATTTTCACCTGGATATGGGGCGGTTATGTGTGCTTGAAAGCTCACAGTAGATTGACGGACGTCTGTGTTTAGAATTTACTTATTTATCGTTTGGGACCTTTTTTGTTAGATTCTTGGGATAGCCCAACTTTTATTCAAAGCTGGATTAGAGTCAACATATTTATTATTTGCAGCTGTGCAAACGATGTTCAGCATGGCAGTATTATATAGACTTTTGTATCATATAACAATCTGTTAACCTTTTTCTATCTTAACTTTAC
>JASAND010007898.1:0-36828 GCA_030248195.1 Trissonchulus latispiculum | reverse complement strand
CTGCACATGTCTGCTGCCGCATAGACTGTAAGCCATTCATTGCACAAGACTACATACTTGAAAGAACTGTGTAAGGATTAAGGAATTAATATTTTGGAAAATAATTTATTTTCAGATGATTTGGATTTGATAGAAAAAGGTTTGAAAGGAATGCCCGGTGAACCTCATAATATTCCAAACTACGGTGTCTCACCATATCGTGATACTTATCATCACGGATATCCGCTAATGAGACCATTGCCAGATTTAGTGCAACATACACAGCAGGTTCGTCAGTGCATACCAAGTTAACATTAATTATGTTGAATTCATGTCAAAGCACGTTAACTTTTAATCACAAGCAAGCTTGCGGGGTTACTTTCACTTTACCAGCCCCCCCACGATGACAATAGCTGAAGAAGTAATACACAAAGATTATGTATAGTTGCTATTATGGCATTGAATGACATGGCAAAACGAAAAGGCTACTTTTAGAGAGCTTATATATTGACTGATATCAAGAGTGTATAATAGTAAGAGTGAGATACTCTTACACAAGCATGAACAAATCGTGCTAGGTAGCTAGGTGCGTTAACTCGGGACCCCCCCGGGAACTTGTACACTTTACACTATTTACACGCTTTCCTATAAGCGTGTGTCTGTTCGCTGATTGGCCCAGTAGCCGAACACTTATTGTAGCTAATTTATTAGTTATTTTTATTAATTAATTATAACTTTAATTCGGTTAAAGCAATTAAAAAAGTAATTCGACAACTTTGTAGCATTTTTTCTGCTCTTTCTAATGATATAATAATAATTTCAAAGGAATGTATTATGAAACAATTTTTATATCATTAGAAAGAGAGGAAAATGCTACAAAGTTGTCGAATTAGCTTTTAACTGCATTACCCTAATTAAAGTTATAATTAATTAATAAAAATAACTAATAAATTACCTACAGTAAGTCTTCGGCTACTGGGTCAATCAGCGAGCAGACACACGCTTATATGAAAGCGTGTAGATAGTGCAAAGTGGGATCCCCCCCGGAAGTTCCGGGGGGGGGGGGAGGTCCCGAGTTAACGCACCGAGCAAACCTAGCATGATTTGTTCATGGTAGTGTAAGAGTGTCATACTCTTATCTATTATACACTCTTGCTGATATCTATACCAACACAGGGCCTTTAAATTTCGCATGCTTTTGTGCTTTTTGCTTTATACCCAGTGCTTTCTGTCTCATTGCTACCAGGGTCGGTCAGATACTTCGTACACAGGCAACAAAGTAGCCTTATTGATGATTTAAGTTTTCCACTAACGGTCTATCTAAGTTTAAATAAATCTAGATTTTTCTAGCTATTAGTATGTAACACATCAGCAGTAATGAAAGAGTGATGAAAGTTACTGTGTCCGGCAGTTACTTTTAAATGCAAGGCCTAAGCACAAGCATTAAGCACAAAGTTGAGGGCATAAAGAACTTGACTTATGTATGAATCATACCTCACTGCAATGCTTCAGACACCAAGTATATAACCAAATTTAAATCACTAAATCAATTAACAGTTTTAATCTCATTGCTAGCATGTGTCTTTACATTACGTGTTACTTCACGTTTTAGGCAATCTTGCATTCTGGTGACATTCATACCGATTTTGCAATGTTCAAACAGCGGTCCCTGAATGGAAGTCAAAGGTTTGATAGCGGTCTTCGACCCCTGATACCTTACGTTGAAAGCCCGTCTCCAAGTCAAGCTTTTTCCGCACAAGCCCAGCCTTTTGGACATGTTTGCAATGTAAGCCTAAATGATGTTTGAAGTAACAGTAAAGTTCTTTAGTAGTGTTGTGCGTTGGCCGGGGCGACCAATGGCTGACCAATGGCCGGCCATTGGCCTGCCAAGCCATTGGCCGCTTGTCGAAAAATCTCAGCCAGTTGGCTTGGCCAGCCACTGGTTGGCCAATGGCCGACTGCTGGCGAAGCTCAAATTTACATATATATTCTGTGTGTTGCTGAATTCAACTGTGCTGCAGAATTTAATTTTGCTGCATAATATCGCGCACATATTTGCATTATAATCGTTACATTAAATTACTACAGATTTTCAATTTACCTACATAAGATGTTGACACTTAGGTCCAACTTTGCAATACGTCCGTACTCATTTATCGTAGTTACAATTATTTTTCAATACAGTTTGCTAATTGCATGCAAATTTTAATAGTGCTAACAACTTAGTTTTTAAATTTGTCTAGTGGTGAACGTCTCATCAATTCATTGTATTCCTCCAGCAAAATTAAACAGAATTATCTCGTATTGGAGCTAGAGTTTGCAAAAACCATTTTGAATAAAGTTTAATTAAATTGAAGTATATGTAATTAAGCACGGTAGACGAATAAAAATAGTAAATTCCATTATCCAGCGTTGGCGAATAGCTAAACAACGGCCAATGGCTTACCAACAGCCTACGGCCAACCAGCGGCCATAGGCCGGCCAGCGGCCACTGGCCGGCCATCGGCCAGCCAATTGGCCGTGGGTCATTGGCTGTTGGCCAGCCAAAACCTGCCAATTGGCTGGCCAACTCCAAACTCCGGCCAAGCCAAGCCAAGCCAGCCAAGGAAAACTTCGACCAATCCCAACACTATTCTTTAGTTACAATGTTCCTAAATGTTAAAAAGCATATACTGTGTTAAACAGTTAAACTCATCTAACATTGAATAAAAGCGACAATGTAAACTATGGATCAAGAGACTTGGAAAGTGTGGGCTATGTTATTAGTTCTATGTCAAGGGCCAACGGTCCTATATTTTAGATATACATTGAAAGGCTTGAAGTTTCCGACACAACCCGGTCCGGCCCATAAAAGATGGATTGGGACCGGCGCGTGAGCTAAAAAATTATTCTAAGCCTGGCCCATTTTCACTAAATGTTCTGTTGAAAATAGTTCTGCTTAGATTGCACAGTTTTCGTGCTAAAACATGTTTTGCAACTATGCAAGTTTTGCAATGTAGTGTGCAAAACAGATTGCAAGTGATATTTTGCTTATTCCAGAATCAGCCTCATCGCATAGCAGCAAATCCATGTGGACCGCCTCCGCTGTGGGCTCCTCAAAACGGTGCCCACGCCCAAAATCAACTGACTCCCAGCGTAGCCCTGACGCCACCCAGACTGTACGGACCAATGAATGCTCCAGACCCCTCATGCTCGCCTGGACAAACTTGTTATCCCAGATCTCCTGGATGCCTTCACAGGACACTCTCTGCCCAATGCACGCCGCCTTATAGTCCTACCTTGCATTCCCCACTGATTAAAATGGAGTGGAGCTCAGCTTCTGATGGCGCCCTAGGGTCGCCCTATGCCAAGTACGGTGGATGCAATTCAGTAGATGCGGCTTCTAACGGGAGCAGTCACAGCAACAACTGCTCTCCCCTGAAATATACCGTTTTAGGTGCGACTGAAGGCAGTGGTCTTGCAGGACCCAACATAAATAATAATAATATCTTGCAAAGTGCGTTGTCGCAAAGTCCCTGTCGCACTTCTTTCAGAGCAACAGCAATGTAAGCGCTATTGTACATATTTGGTTGGTCATTTTTTGTTTACTAGTTTTTTCGTTTGTCTTTGTTTTTACTGTTTTCGTGTTTGTTCGTTTGTTTGTTTGATTGACTGATTAAATGATTGGTTGCTTGTTTTTTCCTGTTTGGTTTAATGATTGTTGATGAAACTGAAACTGAAATGAACTTTTTCCTGTAATGGACTCTAAATAAGACGTAATTGAAGGAGTTACATAGTTTTGTGCAAATTGTACTAATAACAATTGAATTGGAACAGAAATAACAAATTGAATTCATGAAATTAATAAAATTAGAAAGTTTATTTGGCAACACATCAATCGACTTTACCTTCAACTTCAATTTTCAACAACATTTTTGTACAGGACGTTTGGATTGTTTTAGCTACATAGCGTGGCAGCTACATATTCTGCTTCTTTCGAAAGGAATTTGTAATGAATGGTTAAGGAGTAGTCGTTGTTAGACTGAACATAATATCTTATGGGGTAATTCATAGCTTCATTGGGCATTGACACTGCGTTGTTTCGTTTGCTAGTCCCTATTGCATCAGTGACTGTTGTACAGGTATGCTATTATTGTAAGGTATATTTGCATTACTATACACAATATGCTTGTTTATAATTGTTAAAAGCTGGCAATTACATAAAATGCCAGAGTTTGAACTGTTTGTTGGTATATGCTGTATTAATATATAACGCTTGACCCTTTACAGGGGCCTTACCTTTGATGCTTATTCTAATTGTCTAATGGTGCAATACTTAAGGGGTCTATGTTTCTTTTTATATGTACAAAGGCCGTCCAGTCATTTTTATTAAAAATTCACCGCATACGATGCAGAAGTAGTATGTAATGTATGTGTTTAACTTTGAAAAGCAATTCTTCTTTATATTTTTCTTCATACATTAGTCCTAAATTTACAACCGAATAGGTTTTGTTTACATTGCTTGTAGTTATCAAATGGCCGAATGAAGTTCCAGTTGGTAAAAGTTAATGTGGCGATTCCTTTCTGACATGCATTGCTGGTTGACGTTTCAAATCAATATGAAATTTGACGATTTCCAAAATAAGCTCTTTTGGCATTTGTTATTGGTTAAGGGTGTATACTCCAAAAAGGAGGTAATGCATTATTGCCAGAATTACTTGGCAGTCTAATGCTGCCTTGAAACCGTGGATTACATCAGTTTGATTTCGTGTGCCAGAATTTCTCGGCATTAGACTACAATACCAATTGGACTACATACTTTGATACGGACATTTCCATGTACGCTGTTCTATGGGGACCAACTTCCTAACCTAACTGTTTCACTACGATTTCCAAAAATATTGTAAAAGCGCCTCTATGGGGGTCCTTGTCAATGTTCAGAATCTGCTGCCAATTAGTTTATTCTATATTTTATGATTTAAGGAGAGCTGAGCTAGCTACTCCCTGGCTTAGGTTTAGATAAACACGTTGGATGATCATAGTAGCCTAGGTGGGTGCCGGATAACCCGGGCACGTGCCGATTTGCCTGGGCGTTGCTGTTTACACCATTTGCATTACCACGTTGATATTTGAAAAAAGGGATAGACCGACAATGTACGTAATTACATCTGTATACTTTGTGCTGCCCTTGTGCCGACATAAAAAGGACGGGGGCCGATTTTCACTAACACCATGGCGGTTAGTCGAACTTTTGCAATGAATTCGAAGGGAAGCATGAAAAAGAACATGTAAGCAAATGCAAAGCAAACGTAAAATTTTTGTATGTGTACACGAAATAATGAGTTTTCAAACCTTTTACTTTCAAAAGAGAGAAGACCCAGTTTTGTCACCAAAAACTACTATCTTGTATCCATGTTTAATGTTCTCACGTGTTTTTGTTGCTTTTACAGTAATATTTTTGTGTTATTCTGCATATTTATGTTTCCAGGATACGTCATTCCTTTCTGATATTTTGTTTTTGTTATTTGAAGTGTACCCGATGTCTACATTAGTCTTGTTGTGATTAGACCAGTGCAAACTTGTGGCGTCCTTTTGCAAACTTGTCATTATACTTACTGCTCTTACTATACTGTATGTTTTGTTTTGTACAATAAATGACACTGTATATATACTAACAATGGTGTGTAATTAGACAACCTCGGATCGAAGACTCCAGCTCCAGAAAGAACGATTTGGCCTAAATATTTAATGCTTTATTCGGTAGCAGCATACTCTTTGTGCAGATTGGAGCTCGTACCAAAAAGATGTGGTCACTTTAGGGGGGGTCAGTTTTTAGGTCATTTTTCTATTTTCTCCGATCTGGCTGATTTTCACATATTTTATTTTCCAAACGATATATTTTAACGAGTTTTTAATATTAAAGTCGTAAGTCAATTTCACCTCAAAGTTGAGATTTTACATGTTAAACATAGGAAATTTATAAAGTTGTCATTTTTCGCGTGCGCCAAAAAAATCTTCCGAGAAACGTTGATGAATCTGGACAAATTATATATACATTAAAATTAACGCTAAGATGTTAAACTGCGGTACCCTGGAATTAGAATTTTAGTTTAGGCCTTTGAAGTTTTTTTAAATGATTTTAGAAGGACTAAATTTAACACGACTTGAGCATCAATAATCATTTAAAAATTAATTAAAAGACTTTAAAAACTAAATTAAAATTCTAATTCCAGGGTACCGCAGTTTAACATTTTAGCGTTATTTTAATGTATAATTTGTCCAGATTCATCAACGTTTGTCGGAAGATTTTTTAGCACACGCGAAAAAATGACAACTTTTTCAATTTCCTATGGTTATATAACACATGAAATCTCAAATTTGAGGTGAAATTACTCGACAACCGTAAGATTTACGACTTTAATTTTAAAACCTCGATAAAATATACCGCTTGGACAATAAAATATGCAAAAATCAGCTAGATCGGAGAAAGTCGAAAAAGTAGCCCAAAAATGGACCCCCCTTAAGCATTGCGTAGTTTTAGATTTAGCCCGGCTTATCTTGACAAATTTGGCTAGTTACAAATTTTCTGCGGCAGTGTACTGCTAGTTTCCCAGTTCGACACGACAGTCTAAACATAAGCTAAATCACATTATACAAGTCAGCTGTCCCGGATGGACTAACATACCACAATAATTGTGCTGGGTGGGAGATGTGGACTGGGGTAAAAGTGTTAGTGCTCGTGTACTCAAGGTGAACGAATATATACAATCCCAACAGCAGCTAAAGGTAAAGTTTATGATATGGCAGATGATATCCTATGATCTGCTGCTGTCTCCATAAGGTTTAGTCATTTGAAAGCGATAGGAGTCATGATGAAATCGGGGCATTAATTCCTGACCTGGTGACCCAGTCGACTTCTGATCCGTTGACCCGGTGAAATTTCAAAACTAAAGCTTTGAAAAAAAGTAAAAATGTAGGAAAAATTTGGGGTGGGTGCTATTTAGTCTTTACGCATTTTGGCACTTGAAACTTCAAGCTGGGTTGGACTAACTTTAGGTATGTTTTGTCCATTTTACCTGCATCAGGATGTCAGATAACCTCCAGCACTGTTATTTGCAAAAAATAAATTGCCTAATGGATGATTTCTATTCATCAGTTGAAGCCTCACTATTTAAAGTGGAAAGCAAAACGTTAAAGTAGATTTTATTTCATTCTTAGAATTGTCAAGAAGCCTTAAACAAAAAATTTCTACTCGAAGACGTTTGATGAACATCTACAACACCTACGCAAAGTTTTTCAACTACTCCGACGCGCCAATATAAAGCTGAAGCCGAAAAAGTGTGCGTTCTGCCGACCTCAAACTGATTTTCTAGGGTATGTGGTATCGAAGGATGGACTTAAGCCTGACGTTCAAAAGATTGAGGCTGTAAAAAGTTTTCCGACACCTACAAACCTGCAGACTCTCCGATCGTTTGTGGGTTTGGCCACCTACTACAACCGATTCGTAAAGGATTTTGCGAAGCTGATAGCTCCGTTAACGGTGTTGTTCAGAAAGAGTGAAGTTTTCCGATGGGAAGAAGCCCAACAGCAATCATTTGATTTAGTCAAGCAAAAACTAACAACCAGTCCTGTTCTCGCTTTCCCAGATTTTGGTCAACCTTTCGTACTCCACACTGATGCTAGTGGATATGGCCTTGGTGCAGTACTAGGCCAGATTCAAGAAGGACGTGAAGTTGTTATTGCATACGCCAGCAGGAAGTTGAGTTCTGCGGAAATGCGATATGCCATACCTAAAAGAGAAGCTTTAGGTATTGTTTGGGCTGTCAGAAAATTCCGGAAGTATCTGCTGGGACAGCATTTCACTGTGGTGACAGACCATAAAGGGCTGCGATGGCTGCGATCAATGAAAGAACCAGAAGGCCAGTTGGCACGATGGATTTTGGCATTGGAAGAGTTTGATTTTGAAGTCGTGTACCGACCAGGGAGTGAGCACACCAACGCTGACGCATTGTCCAGAGGTCACACCGTTGCCGCTACAAAAACCACTCGAGAATGGTCCCTATCCAACATTGCTAGACTACAGAAACAGGATCCTTTCATGAATGGAATAATCCAATTTCTACAACACAAAGAATTGCCAGTCGATGACGCTCTAGCAAGAAGAATCAATAGAATTGCTGACGATTATCTTGTGGAACGGGGTGTGCTGCACCATCTGTGGACACGCCCAGGTCGAAGACTATCAACAAAGCAGGTTGTGATCCCCAAGGAGATGCGCAAGGAGATTTTTGATGTTTGCCATGCGGAGCCTCTAACCGGTGGTCATCTTGGATTCTTTAAGACCTACCTAAAGATACGAGAGCGATACTATTGGCCTAGGTTGTATACGGACGTTGACGATTGGACCAAGGCGTGCTATATATGCCAGACAAAGAAAAACAAGCCACAACAGAAAGCGGAGATGATTCCAGTTGATGCAATAGAGCCTTTCGAGAAAATAGGAATAGATATCCTAGGTCCGTTTCCAACGACGAAGAGAGGCAATAAATACATCGTCGTTGCCATGGACTACTTTACGAAGTGGCCCGAAGCAGCCGCAATTGAATGTGCCAATGCTGCGACTGTGGCAGGGTTCCTTTACGAACATATAATATGCCGTCACGGTGCCCCAGGTATGATTATTTCCGACCGCGGCCGATGTTTTACAGCAGCCGTCGTAAAGCAACTCTGTACAAGTTTTAACAGCAAGAAAGTACAAACGTCCTCCTATCATCCCCAGACCGATGGACTTGTTGAGAGATTCAACGGTACCTTAAGTTTGATGCTGTCGTCGTATGTTAAAAGTAACCACACAGACTGGGATACCCACATAAAATCCCTCCTCTTTGCTTACCGTACCAGCGTGCATGAAAGCACGCGTGTATCACCCTTTGAACTGTTGTATGCAAGACAAGCAAGGTAGCCTATTGATATTGAGTGATCTTTGCCATCTTTTAACGAAAACTGCGATTTTTTTGCGAAAACATTTTTGGACGTTTCTTAAATAGTGATTTTTAAGTGAAATTCCGGTTAAGCTGAAAACTTTTTCAAATTTTAGTCGTAAACCTATTTTTTGGGGAAGTTTCTTATGTACCTCTTGTAGCCAATTTTTTAGCGGCTTGTGGGAGCAATTTCAGGACCCCTTGTGGGCGAGAGGGGTGGGGGAGATTCCCCCTCCCGCATTGTCCACCTGTGAGTTTCTCCATATGGAATCTTCCTTATCTTCTTCTTGAACTATATCAAATGTGCAGTTAATTTGTCTTTTGCTCTACTGAACAGGCGCTGACAGGTCTGAGTAGTCCCTCAATCTTTGCTCACAGACTGCATTGCTCCAGTGTATAAGCTGCAAATTTAAATGACTAGCAGATAGACACGTGTGACACTTTTAAACTTTGAACTGAGACTGAGAAAGTTTCAACTTTGTTTTTGTCGTTTGAATTGGTTATAAAACATCAGAAAAGTGGTCACATAAGTGGATACCCATTCATTATTTCATGCACTTTCAGGACCTCCGAAATTAAATCCTTTATTCTTTCAGAGTAGGAGGGAAAAGTTTAATAAACTATTCAAAGTCCGACTTTTCAACAGTCAATATCAGTGAAAAAGTTTTGTTTCGCTCCTATGCTCACGAAATCAGTGCAAAGGAGAAAACTAGTTGGCAGGATATTGAGCGGAGCTTGAACTTATTTTTGTTAGCTAAGACTACAATAAGAGGCTTAAATCGCACAACTATGTAACTATGCAAACTTTAGCGCACACTATACTATTTTGCTACATGTTGAGTAGCTTGTGGTCGGTTTGTCTCTCATAATTCACTACAATATTTGCTTTGTACTGTCAAATTGCTTTACTATTAAACGTCGACTCAATCCATCGTCGCTTTAACGTTGATCCTTTAATGCATACGCAGTTGATTTTTATATTTTCATTTCCTCATAGTCTCAGAATGCAGAATCACAAATCAAAATCACCTAGTCTGAAATAGCTTTATTTAATCATTTAATTTATTCACATGTATTGGATGTTTTTATATCGTGACTGGTCTGTTGTAATCTTAAAAACTATAAAATTAATACAATACAGCGAGTTTTCATTGATTTATGCATGAGAAATTCACTCAGACTCTCTACGAGAAATGAGACGGATGAGATATTCTAATGCAAGAAATCCGTTTAGGTAGAGGTACTGAGGTGGCGAGGAATCAAATGCTTGCTAAATTGCCGGCAAAATAATGTGAAAAGGTCAGTTATATCCGATATGATAATACTACGACATTCTAGACTTATTAGCATCAAAAGCAATATATTCAATTCGACAGAGAAACATTTTATAAATCTTTTTTCATTCCTACATTTTACAACTAGAAGAGCTAATTGGTTCCCACTTTACAACGCCGTTCCACACAGTTCAGTTCAAATGATGCGAGAGAAATACCTTTTGTGAAATCATAATTCATAGCTGGCCCAGATGTAGATGACTAAATTGTGTTGCTGAACTCTCTTAAAATCAGCAATCTAACTAAAAAGTAGCTTTATCACTATAGAAGTACAACCAAGAGTACATAATAGATAAGAGGAACCTCCCTCCCGTTTCACATATCCCTCCTGGGCAATTTACCGAGATTGTCAAGGGGTGGCCGCCTGTCTGGTGGAGCTACCACAGCACCTCCATTACGGTGGACGTAATGGACGTTCTGATAGCCTTGTAGAACACCTCGGGTAATTGCTATGGCAATTATTCAGTGCCAGCATCCCCTTCCCTCAAAAATGCATACGTTCTAAGCTGGCACTACCCTAACCGGAGCACCGACTGGGGTGAGGTGGCTGTAAAAAATAGATAAGAGTAAGAAACTCTTACGCTAGCATGTACAAATTATGTAAGGTATGCTCGGTTCATTAACTCGGGACCCCCCCCGTAACTTCCGGGGGGGTCCCACTTGCACCAAGAGTACATAATACATAAGAGTATGACAGCAGGCATACTCTATGTATTATAAGGCTGTTACATCCGATGCGCGCTATCGGCCTACCCCCCCCCCCCCATAAAATGTCAAAGAAATTCGCCCGCTATGTTTACATGCAACAGACGCACGTTGAGCCAACTGACTAGTTGTGTTTTCGTTCTAAAACGTGCAAGCATAGCGCTCGAATTAGCTTTGATAAGGGGGGTCTGATTTAGGGGTGGGGGGTAAGCCGATAGCGTGCAGCGGATGTAGCGAGCTGATAATACATAGTGTATGACGCTTGTCATACTCTTATGTATTATGTACTCTTGTTTGCACTAAATACACGCTTTCATATAAGCATGTGTCTGCTCGCTGATTGGCCCGTTAGCCTTAAGGCTTATTGTAGGCAATTTATTAGTTATTTTAATAAATTAATTATAACTTTAATCAGGTTAATGTAATTAAAAAACTAATTCGACAACTTCGTAGCATTTTTTCTGCTCTTTCCAATAATATAAAAACTGTTGCATAATACAAAAATTCGAAGGAATGTAACGTGCAACAATTTTTATATCATTGGAAAGAGCTGAAAAAATGCTTTAAAGTTGTCAAATTAGTTTTTTAATTGCATTAACCCGATTAAAGTTATAATTAATTAATTAAAATAACTAATAAATTGCCTACAATAAGCCTTAAGGCTAACGGGCCAATCAGCGAGCAGACACACGCTTATATGAAAGCGTGCATTTAGTGCAAAGTGGGACCCCCCCGGAAGTTACGGGGGGGGTCCCGAGTTAATGAACCGAGCATACCTTATATAATTTGTACATGCTAGCGTAAGAGTTTCTTACTCTTATCTATTATGTACTCTTGGTACAACTCTCAATAGGCACAGGATTTTATCAACAGTGTTTATTAATTTTTATCAAACAGGACAGTTCTATTCCTCTTTTCGAAAATGGATGGCTAGTCCGGTCGGAAAAATCCGTGATCACTACCATGAACAAAAACCAACGGACGGCGTCTTTGTCCTTCGCAGCAAATTCTTTAAACCCAACGGAGTTTCAGCTGGATGCTCTGCCAGTGCATGAACGTGATGCATCGACTGAGTAGGTATTGTCTTTGTAGTTTACAATAACTTGCGTTTCCCCAACAACCTTTAGTTGATTTCCATTATATCCTTGCAGGCGAATGGCTGATGGTTGGAGCAAGACTTTTTTAAATTTCTTTTTCCACAAAGCTTTCGGTAATGATTGACACGGCTGCCCCTGTGTCTAACTCATTTTCAGTGGAATATTGTCAATCTTCATGTCAATCCAAATAGTATTAGCTGATTTCACTATGTTGATAGTGTATAAAGGAAGGATTAGCGGATTGATCCGATTCATCTTCGCATTCTCCAATATGCTTGGTGACTTTGGTTGGCCTAGGCTTTGATAGGCACGCAGCAGCAATATGACCTCTTTTACCGCACTTGTGACAATTAGCTTCTTTGAATCTGCACTGTTCAAAGGTATGGTTATTTTCTTGCATCGGAAACATACCTGAGATTTCTGAAAGTTGTGGAACTTCTTAGTTGGTCTGGAAGTAACAGTAACTTTGTGGGCTCCAGAAACTGTTGTAGACTTTGAAGACAGCAATTCTTTTGCATTCTTCTTGGCAGCTTCCATCGATACAGATAGATCAATCGCTCTTTGCAGAGACAATTCTCTTTCCGCCAACAGACGCTTCTGCATACATAGCTTCATCATATAGACCTGCAACCAGACGATCTCGTAAAGATTCTTCAAGGAACAACCCAAAATTACAGTGAGTTGCAAGCTTACCGAGTTAGGCCATGAAAGCTGAAACACTTTCATCAGGTCTTTGATCCCGGCGATTGAACTTGTATCTTTCAGCTACAATCAGCGGTGGAGGCTCAGAGTAACTGGACAATAAACGACACAGTTCATTAAATGTTTTATCGGCTGGAAGCTGGGGTGCGCATAGATTCTTTAGCAATCCATATATGGTCATTCCAACAGAACTTAGGAAAGTAGCTTTGTGTTTATTGTCATGTTCTATATCATTTGCCATATCTGCATTATTTCCAGATAAGAACTCCATTGTTCCAAATCCGCCTCAAAGGTATCAAGAGTAACAACTCTTGCCATTTCCAGTGCGCCAAAGTATTGTGTGGCTGAACTCTCTTAAAATCAGCAATCTAACTAAGCAGTAGCTTTATCACTACAGAAGTACAACTCTCAATGGGCACTGGATTTTATCAGGGTTTATTTATTTTTATCAAACACGACAATGACTCAACATATTAAGCAATGATGAATGAAAGAGTCCACGCCAAAGCAAGCAGAATTTATTTATTTACATGATATGCATATAGGGTTTTGTTCTTGCCTGTTAGACAGATGAGTTGTGATGCGAAGCTTTCACACTTATACCTGCAACTTTTCACCATCTCTACTGGCACAGGTTTTCCACTTTCTGTCAATCAGATATTTTTCATAACCGGCATTTTGCACTGATGTTATGTTTTGAGGTGTCGTTTAGAAAGTGCTCTTTTGGAGAATCTGGTTTGGCTAGGGCAGACTGTTCCTTTTGAAAGATGTTTCTGTGAATTTTTATTTTTATTTTTGAATTCGATTATAATGCCAGCTGGATATAATCACCAGGCTTTGTTGGGAGATAGCCGAGTTGCCCACAGCTATGGTAATATGCAACACGATCCCCATAGATGGATACTAATTCAGGTATACATGGTGCTTCGATGGAATATGTATGTATAATGCATTTATGAATAACATATCAGACGGTACGTCCCGTATTATATTGTACGTTTGATTTTTGTACCGTAATGTACTGAATACTGCTGTTAAATAATATTTCCTGTTGTGTTTGCATTGCAGAATGACACAAACTTTTTAGTTTTTAAAAAATTGTCTAAAGATTTCGGTCCTGTCGTAACCGTCTGAAATTATGTGAACGCATGCTTCATCTTTAATTCATGAAATGGGAAGTAGTTATTCAGTGATAAAATCTAATTACACATGGCTGGGTGTTATTGTTTATTTCGAATAAATTTCGAAGTCACACTTTGTTAATAACTTTGTGCAAAATATGTAGTGTTATAAGAACGTTTTCCTTTGGCGCGCGAAATCGTGTACATTACACTTTATAAATACGGTGCTAGAACTGTTTCCACTGGAAGTATACAGAAGTTTCATGGCGCAATAGGGCGAATACTAAAATAAAGTAAAATTTAAAAAATTTACAGTAAAAGCTGTATGACTGAAATAGCACAGATCAACACTCCCCAGGTACATACGCACCTTCCTCCTAACAAAAGAAGTTCAGTCCTTCTTATAGAATATTATATATGTAGTTCAGTAAAGTACATGCTGTATGCTTTGAATTTTAGGAAACTACATTTACGAATTGGGTTAATGAGCAGCTTTCCGCTGCTTCTGTGCACCATCTAGTGGAGAACATTGCTGAAGACTTCTCAGACGGCGTCAACCTAATCGCGTTAGTTGAAAGTTTGCAGAAAAGGAAGTGTGTTGGAAAGGTTTATCGAACAAGCGGATTGGAAGTTCACCATCTTTCAAACATTCAAATTGCCCTGGATGCCATGGAAGAAGATGGCGTAAAACTGGTCAACATAGGTACATTAATTTCAAGTGAACAAAACAAGATATGTTAGACATCGTTTTAACTAGCCCCCTTTTAGTATATTCCATTTTTGTCATTTGTTGATAATCGGTCCAGTGACTCAGTAATCATCGACCACTGTATTCTAACGAGTTATACATTCTGTTTCAGGTCCAGGCGACATTGCAGGCGGAAATTCAAAATTAATCTTAGGCTTAATTTGGTGTTTAATTCTTCGATATCAAATTGGTGGACGAACAAGGATTCCTCCAAGAACCTTAATGTTAGCCTGGCTACAGGTACGTATTGTCTACTTATCAAAGCCGAATATTGAATTCTTTCTCCTTATTTTTATATAATCATGGACTTTGTATAATTTGATATTTATATGCGTATTTTAGGCTTGTTTACCAGAATTTAACATTAAGAATTTCACAACTGACTGGAATGATGGGATTGCTCTTAGGTAATATGCCCTCTTAATTGTTATATATGCTGGACTTATTTTAAAGATTATGTTTATCCCAAACTCAACATTTTCAGCAAAGTTAGCTTAAATATTTTAATCCTGTTACCGGTTAACTTCAGCCTGTCAATCTTCGCTCCATGTGATTCATGACTGCGCAAAGCAGTAAGCCAGAAACAGATATTTAAAATTTACAAACTATATTTGAAATTCAAATTCAAATCAGATACAATTCAAATTTTGAATTACTACTGTTTGCTGTAGGGTTAGCTGAGCAGCAAATTATCTATCGAAAGCAACACTAAGAACTGCTCACGGTTTGCTTATTGAGACAAGTTGATCAGACCGTTTGAGGGATAAGATCAAAAACGTAGAGAACGTTTTGCTTTTAGCAAGCCAAACACACGTTGAATAAACTTAAATGTTGTGAAATTAACATTGTAATAAGTTTGTCTTCAGGATGGTGCTTTAATTATTGACTTTTGGGTTTGCAATTTTAGTGCCTTGCTAGATTACTGCAAACCTGGTCTCTTTCCAAGTTGGAGGACTCTTGATTATCGACAAGGGTAATTTTTTAGTCTCACGACTTTAAGGTTTTTGTGGACCTGTGTATGAAATGAACAAAAATCAACTGAGCGACAGTCCAGATTTTGTAATTTGCTTTCTTATTCATTGTTTATGGTACTTAACGGATTCGGCAATTAAAGGTAAGGCAAGGTAAACTGAAACCTGGAGAGAACTACAACTTACGGAAGGTTATAATGTGCCGGTGCTTATCACCGGATTCACGCCCGAAGCCAGGAGCGCCAACTCTAATGTTGACTACATCTGTGGAAGGGGGGGCAGCCCTTCATCAATCATCAGGCATTACGCCAGAGCACAGACTCCTGTTACCTTCCCACAGCAGTGGTACCCATTTACCGACCAGTTAAGGACAGACAGCTGGGTAGGCTGGGGCCCACCTGGTATGTGATTAGTCCCTTGCTCAAGGGGATTTGTGAAAGCCTTGTGGCAGCGGGGGTTCGAACTTAGAACCGTAAGATTTTTAATCGAACATCTTACCACTCGGCCATCGCGGCACGGTTCGCCAATTGTCAGCTGAACGAGCTGCCTTCTTTCTCGAATGCTCTGAAACAATTCTAAAACTGCATTGGTTATACATACTCATTACTACATTTCCCGGAAAGCGACCCCATATGGGACAATTGCGTGAAAATTCGAAGTTTGTCTACAAATAGAAATAAATATGATATACCGGATCTGGATATTGGATTGGACAACTAAAGTCCAATCAAGAATATTCCCACTGTATTTAGAGGCTACATTTCGTTTAGTTTAGAACATCGGAGCATGACTGTCGAAGTCGACTGTAATTTCATCATTGATTAGTTAATTAATAATTTATTGATATACATATGGTTGGAATGTATTTATTGTTCTATTATAGAACAGATAACTGTAAGCGTGCCATGGAAGTTGCCTATGATTCATTTGGTATTCCTTTAGTACTGTCGCCTCAAGATCTTTCTAGTCCTAGTCTAGATGAGTTGTCCGGAATGACGTATCTTTCTTATTTCATGAAAGCCAACAGCCCGGGCTATAACGCTACAATTGCTCGGGCACGAAACATTCTACCAAATATACCCATTTCTAATTTTTCTGTAAGCACGTTGAATGACAACAGTACTTTAATTTATCTTAGATAGAGAATGCATATTACTAGTAACGATTGATTATGTGAATTTATGCTTATGGTACCACACCCTCGAAAGTTTGGGTTCAAAGTACAAGCCTCCAAGAAATTTATTTTGGCAGGTGCCCCTCCCGGATTCGACCTTATGTTAATGTTGTATGTATTTACAGTATGTATGTTAATGTATGTATGTAATTTATGTGTGTATGCATGTAATGTACAGTTAATGTATTAACAAATGATTTGGAAGCCAGGGATGGAAACAGGGTCATTAGGTCATGGGTCATTTGGGTCGCAATTTTTGGTTGCGTCACTGGGTCCTTGGGTCACAAATTTTTGAACCACTTGGGTCAGTGTGGGGCTGGGTCAAGCTTCCTATGGGTCACTTTGGGTATGGGTCAGCAATTTTAGTGGGTCATTTTGGGTACAGGGTTCTGCCAAATCCTAAATTTTAAAATCTGGCATTGATCCTATTATTTGTAACTTTTATAATAGCTTCTGATTTCTGTTTTTCTGAGGGACATTTAGCTAGTTGGAAAGGTACAACGACTGTTTCTAAAAATGTTCTACTTCTTCGAGATCGCCAACATTTTAATCAAATTTAGTATTCACTTCATTGAAATCAGTAGGGTAAGCTGTAAGTTACCTTCCTCTGTCACTCTTTCACGTTCTATATATATAAATGCCATGAACCATGGTGGACGCATTTCTATCGATTTAAAAAGTTCTAAAGTTTTGCAGCAGAAACCAATTAGGTCTCATAACCAAAATGACCAGCAAAATGCTGCAGTGGCAATATGATTTCATTAGGCTCGTATGCTCCCTCGCAATATCTCAAAGATATTGGTCTGAAAATCAAAGGCTTTTATTCCAAGAGGTCCATTCCATAAAAGGTCCCTCGTCTCATATTTCGTTTAAGCAAAAATATTGTCTGAGGTTGCAAATTTAAGAAACTGAAGTCAAAAACTGCCGGTCGGTACGGTAAGAAAAACAGACTGTTGTCCTGCCCTACTTTCACAGAATGAGTGCACTGTACTTATTCTGATTTTCCAAATTATAACCAAACAAGTATAAGCCTGTTTTCAGTTTCAAAAAAAGAAAGTTACTGTGTTTAAAAACACTGCACCAATGGACAATTACGTTAAGGTAAAGTCAATCTGGGTCGCGTTATTCTTTTGGGTCGTTCGGGTCTGGGTGACGAAAATTTTTGGGTTAATTGGGTCTGGGCCACGAAACCGATTCTGTCATTTAAATCTGGGTCACCAAATTCTAAAGTTTTTTTGGGTCGCCTTGGTTCTGGGTCAAATTTGCGTTTGGGTCAAGTGGGTCATGGTGCGGGCTCGGATCGGGCCACAACATTTATTTTTCGGGCCGGCCCCGCCCGAGCCCGAACCGAGCCCAAAGCCCGATTCACGGCCCGAGCACAACCCTATTTGCTACTCGTACTGCATAGTCCATGCTATTCAGCTTAGAATCGGCCGGCTCCATATTCCACTGATTCTGATTCCTTATCCAAATAGTTGATAGCTGTACCGGCTCGAGCTTTTATGTTCACTTCCAATGTGTTTCTGATTTTTCAGAGCGACTGGAATGACGGATACGCTCTTTGCCATCTTGTTCATAATCTTGGAGGTCAGGTATCCGGTTGGCCCAATATTCAAAGAGGACATCAAAATGCTCTAAGAAATGCCCAATCAGGTTATTAGGTTGCTTAAGTGAAACTGTTTAAATGGGAACCAGAACCATTAGAAAATGAAATTTGAAATATGTAAATAAAGCTTATAGTTTTTATCGCACTTAATCAGTTCTATCAATTATTATTTGTCTTGTGGCGCTAACTTGGAAGTCTAAAGAACGAGCGTACAATAGCCAACACATCATTCCAAAGTATCTAAACTGTAAAATTAAGTAAATGTGCATGTATTTATTACAGCCATTGAAGCAGCTTCTCGTCTTGGTATTGATCCAATCATTTCGGCTCAAGATATTACAGACACTGAGGGAGAATTTTATCTTGGTAAAAGCTGCATTGAGGGAGGGGAATACCTATTTTCCGATCATCACCGATTTTTCTCACATTAAAACATTTTGTCGATCACATCCATGCCTTTCAATGCTCGCAGGTTACATGTAATCTTGACTCCTACTTATTGTGATTAGTTTTTCTAAATGTCTCGAAGTTTGGTTTCTTTCTTTCTTTCAGACGGCTGACGTTTTGAAGTCGACCCTTAAAACAATTGTATTCCATTTACTGTCCTGAAATTGGCGTTATATTTTATTTCTTTAATGTTAGGTGTTATGGCTTTCGTTGCCAAGTTGTGCCAACTCAACATCAACAATCCGAAACTCTCAAGATTTCAACAACCCTTAGTGCAACTGACTCAGGATAGTAGAAAAATTTACACGACAGATCAACCGGTAAGATCACGATTGCATATTTAAAGGGAATCCCGCTTAGTGCTGTTTGTGTCGGGGACGAAACCATGGTGTTGAAACACAAATGCAGACTTCATGTCAAATGTGTCATATTATGTGGTCCGCCGAAGCAACATCAAAGGCTTACCCATTAAATTCTGGTGACACATTCGCTACAAATTTCGGAATTTTCATGTGGTTGTTGGGTTCCTCCCATAAGTTGCGATGCACTCTGTCAAACTCTGGCAAACCACCCGTTTCATAATGTATAGCCGCTTCCCTAGCCTGAAAGTTGCAACATTTAAGTGACGACAAGTATCTTCCCGGATCTGGAGAAATTCGTACCAGAGATGGATCACCGCATCCTATGTGAAAACCAGGTGGCCCAGGCAATCCTTAATCCTGACTGAAATCTGCAGTACCAGCATCGCAAATCGGACAGACATTCGTTGCAGTATTCAAACTACTTATGATATGCCTGATTGATACAGAAACAAAAACGGGGAAGGTGTGCGGTTAGCGAAAGTTCTGTGCATTGTGCAATGGCATTACCGATGCCAAGGACAGCACCACCCCTTTTCGGGATCTTTTGCGCTTCCCCCCTCCAGCCTTAACTTTTGATTTTTTTGACCAATAACTTTGAAATTTGGTGTGGGTGAATACTGGAGGCTAGTGAGTTCAAAAATTAAAAAATAAAATTTTTAAAAAATTGTAAAAAATTTATAATTTTAGTTTGGTAAGGGGGACCAAGGGGAACCAAACACTTTTTTGAAAAAATTTTGCTGAAAACTTGCATACAGGGGTTTTCTGGGGCGCTAAGGAACCGTGTCAAAAAGATCTCCAAAAATTATCGTTTACATGATTGTATTACACGATTTTAATCATGCAAGAATAGTGTAATCGGCTTCCTTTATAAGTAGTTTTTTAGACACTTTTTATTACGAAGCCTTTCGGACTGTGCTTAACTGAAAGCTTGCAAGAAAAGTTCCTGCAGCATAATAACAAACTCATGTATCCATAACTCTGTACAAAGAAAGCCAGTACAGCTGCTTGTCGGAACAAAAAAACTAGTAGCAAAAACAATCAAATAAAAAGCAATCATGTAAACTTCGTGTAAACGTTTCGAAACAAACAAAAAATTCGTGTAAATTTGAACGTTTACATGATTTTAATTTTGACACGTTTCCTAAGCACGAATCTGAAGTCCGTTTTTCGTTTCAGCTTTTCGTTAGCTCAGTATAAGCTTACATCTTAAGCTTACTACTTTAGCTTGCACTGACCTAATGAAAAGCTGAATCGAACAAACGAACTGCAGATTCGTGTTCTACGACCCTGGAAACCTCTATAAACAACTTTTCAGCAAAATCGGAGACAAAAATGTTTTTGGTTCCCCTTGGTCCCTCCTTACCAAACTAAAATTTTAAATTCTTTAAAAAATTTTTGAAATTTTAAAAACTTTTGAATTTTTTAATTCATCAGCCTCCAGTGTGCACCCACCCCAAATTTCAAAGTTATTGGTCAAAAAAATCAAAAGTTAGGGCTTGGGAGAAAGCGCAAAAGATCCCCGTTTCGAACTAGACTTGCCCGAAGATACACAAAATCCCTCCTATTCGAGGACTATTAGATTATGGATTTTCTTAAGCAACAAGAAATACCAGCAACGTCGACATAATCGCTAGTTCAAGGACACAGTAACCAGTTAGCGTAGGATCAGATCTAGGTAGTCTATATTTCTAACACTCCCACTTAGACTAGCTAGATCTGAGAATATTTCAATAAATGTTCATATCATTTGCAGTAGCAGACGATTCCAACTGAGCTTGAACTGAAATTCCCACTGAATTCGACTAGGTTGCTATTTGCTCTGATTACACTCACGGTTATACCAACTTGGATAGCTTCAACTCCTTTGCTGAGACACCGAAGCTCCCACTGCTTAGCAGATCACGAAAACACCTGTCCTATTGGGACATATGTGGCAAAACAAAGTCCAACTTTAACCAAAACAGCTTATTTAAGCCAATGCGACCTTGTACAACCAATCGCCACCTCTTTCCGCTTCACTGCTTCATGTTTCACGTTCACGTTTTCTGCTTCACGAAAGAACCTTCGCAGTTACATGCAGTGTAACCGTTTCACCCTTTGTCCTTGCTGCTGATCATTTGCTGAGCATTAGATCCACTGCCCTTTAGCAATGTTAGATTTTATGTAGTGGCCAAAAATGTATAGTTCAAAATAACTTCGTCATATCATAGATATTATCAGAGTCCAGCCACCAAATCAAAACTTGTCGAACACTCGGCTTCGCACTTTAATGAGACTTTCAGCGCGAGCGCATCTGGGCCCATAACCTATTGGATTATGGATTTTATTAAGCAACAAGAAATACCAGCAACGTTGACATAGTCGTTAGTTCAAAGACACAGTAACCAGTTAGTGTAGGATCAGATTTAGGTAGTCTATAATTCTAACAAGGACATTAATGCAGGCCTCTCGTAAACTGTATATTGAAGTGTAAACAATGTACTGATGCAGTCTCTGAAAGCTTGGCTTTTGTACATTTTACGGGGACAGAAACCCCTGCCTCTAATTGCCTCTTTTCTACTTAAGTCAAAACTCAAAGGCAATAGAGAACTGAGAAGGGGGTAGAGTCTCACTCGGTACGAGTCCCACTCGGTACTTTTCTAATCATTCTCAAGTAGTCCCACTCGGTACTGTTGTCTCACTCGGTACATTGGAGTCCCACTCGGTACTTTTATGTCTCACTCGGTACTTTTGTGTCCCACTTGGTACTTTAAATTCAATTTGAAGTATTTAAACTATAATTTTCATGAATTATAGCTAAATAGCTAAAAATCTTTGTTTTGCTAATTTTTGCTAAAAGCATTAAAAATTTGGAATTTCTGCAAACTTTGGTTTAGGCCTCTTTTTACTAATTCTTGGCTAAAAATGTTAAATACGCAAACATACTAGCAAACAAAAACATTGTAGGAAATAAAAGAAAAAACAAAGATTCAGTGTTTTATCTTCAGCAGTGTCTGAACAATTTATCAAATATATATTGCAAATTCTGGCAAATTGTAACATTAAATGTAGAAAAATTTAGTCTCCTCAAGTACCGAGTAAGACAATAAAGTACCGAGTGAGATTCCAAAGTACCGAGTGGGACTCAAAAGTACCGAGTGGGACTGAATTTTATGACAAAAGTACCGAGTGATACGCAATCGAGAAGGGTAGGTCAAAGGCAATGACCTCAACAACTTTCATCGTAAAATGATCAGGAAAGTAAAATCCGTCCCCGCAGACTAAATAAACTGTAAAGAAAGTTAAGACTTTTAAATTATGTTAAGGATTTTTGAACACTTAATTTAATGACAAAATTATCTGTTTACATGAGTTTTAAAGCTTTATATGTTAACCTGGTTTTAGCTTAAATTGCACTCTGATATTTTCTGTTAATTGATTTTCGGATAGTCTACTTTCGACAGTATTAAGAAATTTTCGGATATTAAAGAAATTAGAAATAAGAAAATTTACCTTAGATTTAGAAATTTAATTTATATTTATTTATTTTAAGTTTAACAACACTTACAAGAACATTTACATATTACGTTACATTACATTACACAAGAAAAATTTAAAATTGTAAAAATAAGCTATATACACAAGGATTATAAAGTTTTATTGGATTGGCTCAGGCTATAACAGACGATCGTAACGTGGGGTTTGTCCTCGGTCTGTTGCCAAGCTTAAAATACTCAAAATATACTTCAATTTCTAAATTATCTTTTAGACTATCCGAAAATTTCTTTAGACTGTCCGAAGTTAGACTATTCGAAAATCAATTAAGAGAATATTTCAGAGTGCAATTCAGTTTGACGTTGTTAGACTGTCCGAAAATTTCTTTAGACTTTCCGAAGACTATGCGTAACCGTGTGGTTAAGGCGCCGGACTTCGGATCGAAAGGTCCGAGGTTCGATTCCAGCCTTAGCCATAATGACATTACATTGTTTCCTTGAGCAAGAAACTTAGGTCACTGCTCCGTCGGTCGGATGAGGCGTTAAATTGGTGGGCCCGTATGCTGCCTTGCTGGGGATAGTGCACGCTAAAGAACCCTTAATCCCTTAATCTTAAGTAGGGCGAGGAGTTCTCGGTGGAAGGTACCCACCTGGGATATACCAGCACCTCTGCAATTTGGTCCCCCTACCTCCTGCAAGGGAGTGTTGGGTGAAAACGAGTCATGTACTCAAAATGGATCACACAACTTTCCGGGTTTGTCTCTGATCCCACCCCATCTGCGCTTGGGGCTTGGAATGTCGAAAGATGCTGTGCTCCTCTACCTTGCACAAGAGCAGTTAATGGATGTCTTACTACCGGAACCGAAAGGCCAAGAAGGTATCTGCTCCAGCTTCCCATTGTGGGACAGCATTCAGGCGACGAAGCGAGAGTCATACTAGCTATGACTGATGGGGAGAGACAAAGGTTAGCGCCCTCATATAGCCTCTTGGCTGAGTAGCCCGGCAATAACAACAACGACTACAAGTTAGACTATCCGAAATTAGACTATCCGAAAATACCCCATAAAAGTGAAATCTGTCTCTGCAGACTAAATAAACTTTATGAAATGGCATCTTAATAATTAAAGTGAGAAAGAACGTACATACCTAACTTTACACAAACCTACATAAGCTCATAATGTCATTGTTTCAACAAGCACTAAAACTATTTATTTAAGTCAAATCAGCTCAACGCTTTATAAATAATCAAATTTCCAAACAACTGAAAAGTAATTTCTCACGTAAAGTTTCTCACGGGATTATAAACATTATAATATATGTAATATATTAATCAAGATATCAATTAATCAATCAATTTATTTGATTTATTTATTCGATTTATTAATCAATCAATTTCAATCAAGATATGAATTATTAATCAATCAATTAATCAATTATTGAATAGAAAGGCCATTTTAAAATTATTTTGGCTAAACTTTCAAACTAAAACCAGGTTAACGTATAAAATTTTAAAACTCATTTAAATATATAGATTTGTCATTAAATTAAATTTAAGCGTTCAAAAATCCTTAACTTAATTTAAAAAGTCTTAGTTTTCTTTACAGTTTATTTAGTCTGCCGGGACAAATTTTACTTTACTATTCATTTTGCGGGGAAGCTGTTGAAGTCATTCCCTTTGACCTATGTTCCCTTCTCAGTTCTTTATTGTCTCTGAGTTTTGACTTAAGGGGGTGGTGACTCACTTTGGTCACATAAAGTTTGCACCATTATTACTTATTCATTTCTTGGAGTTAAGAAGCCATTTTTATATCAAAATGCAGCTTGACATTTTCTCTTTTGAATGCGTGCTATGAAACTTGTTTTTCTAAAATATTTTTAACACATTTTAGAAGAAGTATAATTTTCCAGATTTTTTGCAGACTCAAGTAAATGTTTTCTCGAATCATCGACTATATCCTTCGAAACCTCCATCAAATAGCTGGGGACTATTTTCTATTTATTGTGAAATCGCTCTTCGTTATAGAGAAATAAGCTGAAATGTGTGCGCAACCTGTATTTTGCCTACTTTTTCCAAATTTGTTAAGCAATTACTTTAGCAAGAAACCGGGACAATTAAAAAAGTCCCTGGGTATATCTGTGCATTACGCATTTCTTAAGTAGCAGCCCTCCCGCTTGCATGGTGAATGCTCCACAATCTTTGGAAAAAATTGGTCGTGTTTTTGCAAAACTAGATTTTTCATGATTGCAGGCTACGGGCTAGCAGTTATAGGTATTGTCCTCTACGGTCCCCAAATGGCGCTCCCTAAATGTCTTTCCGCTCCTGGATTCAGGCCCCAATTTTCTGGATTATTATCATTATATTTCTATTATGCTGCTATTTTTACTCTGGTCTATTTTTACTTGGTTAGCTAGTAAAAATTTTGCTAGCCTCCCCAATTTTGCTATTTCCTCCCCTCCGCCCAATAGTTGCTGGTTCCCTCGCTGCTGCATTGTATCCCCCAATTTGTACCCTTGTTGTTGCTTATTTTGCGGGTAGCCCACTGTTCTTGCTTGTCCCCTCTGGGTAGTCCAGAAGGGTTTTCCTATTGCATTTTCCCTGTGTGCGCATTATTAAACTAGCCAGTTGTCTTTTTGCTTATTTAACTTATTCTTATTTACTAATTTTAACTATGACTGATCTCGTTTACTAGCTAGGTAGTGCTCTGGGAATAGCCCGGAGTTTGCTCCTAACTGAGCTAATTTCTGTGTGCGTGTCCACCATTTTTGTCTGGTGTTGGCGTCCCCCAAAATTGTCGGTTCCCCTTGGCGAGGCAAGTCGGTGGGTAAGAGCCGCCTGGACTAAAGATTTCCACCCGCAGTCGTCGGTCAGCGTTCATTGCGCTCAGTTTCACGTAAAATTTGGTGTGTGAGCTCTGCGGTTTAATTCCGTAGCTCCTTCCAATATTTTACATAAATCCTCTTATAAGTACCATATCCATAAGGAGAGCTGTCGATGGGCAGGATCAGGGAGGGGACGGATCATGAAAAGCCAATAATGTCCAACGGTGAAATTCGCCAGAATTGGGGATAAAATGTTAGTAGGAAGGTTAGGACGGAAGGGCAGGGTGGGACGGGACGGCAGGGGTAGGAAGGCAGGGTGGGCAGGAGGACAGGGGACAGAAAAAGGATCGGCCTACCAGCCGCTGAGGACCGGGGAACGGGGATCGATCGGAAGGGGCTCGTTCGCCAATTGGGGGAAGGCAGGATTGTAATAGGTGATGCCTGCCGCCGGGCAGTATACGTCTTTGGACCTGGGGTTAAGGTGGGTACCGGCCATGACGCTATGCCGGTTAATGCCCATGACGAGAGGAGCCGCGCGGAGGCTGGCTGGAGGGTTGCGATTGTCAAAGAAGGGTGGGTGGGGCTGACCACGACGACGCCGTTCCGCCATGGCTCTGATTCGCTGTCGTAGGATGTCCTGGAAGGCAAAAAATTGGGCTTGGGTCAGGGGTTCAAGGGTCTTGGGGTCTAGGATGAAATCGAGTAGACCGCCCTGGAGGAACTACAGGAGGACTTCCAACCAGATCCGTCCGCGACGTTACTGCCGGTCCACACGGCGGGATTGTAGAGGTCCGGGTAAACATCCGGGTCCATTTCTCCAATGGACGCGGCATGTTGGCCGTTGATGAGGGGGGCCAGAACTCCAGTACCCCAGAGAGGATCATCTGACGACTCGGCGAACAGGTGGGTAGAATAGGTGACGAGGTACTCCTGGACGGACGGATTCTCGTACAGGAGCTCGAATGCTATGCGGATCATAGCCCGGATATTGACGCCACCTGCCCAGTTGGCCTTTCGGGACTCCGGGGACGAGTTCATCTGGGACACTTGGGTCTTCACCACGGCCCCGGGGGCCTGGGAATGACAACGGATGTAGTGCACGACATCATCTCGCTTTAGGTAGTCCGCCTTGCGAGTCTGATATCCGTGCTCACCGGTGGTATAAAGGTCGAGGAAATGGGAGATATGGATACCTCGCTCGGGACGGTGGACAAAGGAGAGGCGGGCCTTGTACAGGAAGTACGGGTGGGCGAAATGGGAACTATGGACGTCGAGAACTCCCTCGACACCAGGCTGGTACCAATGGAGATGGGCGTGGGACATGGCCGCTTGGCGATCCATCTGTTTATATGCTTCGGACCAAACGAAGCGAAGGAACCGGCTGTCCGCTGTGTTAAACAGATGGGTGTAGGGGTAATCTCAGGGAGGCAGTCCTTGAGACATTGGGCATGGGCATAGGTACGGTATGCGGCGTCATGGAAGACGGTCACCTCGGGGTACGGACCATAGGAACCGAGGACTGGGAGAGGGGCAAAGATCCAGGTCGCACGGAACAATCGGGGGTCCGCCGGACTGGCCTGGGCCTGCACGGTGAAAAAGGTCGTGATGACCGGGAACATATCCTAAATCCGTTGACTGATTTGCTGTGGAAAATCAGCGGGAAGTTCCGTACAGGTGACGGCGATTTTCACAAACCAGGCTCGAGCCACCTGACGAAGGATATCTAGGACAGGAAGGGCCGTATCGTGATAGCCTGTGGCAACCGGGCAACATTCCATTGGTTGCCAAAGTCCCGGTAATAGACACGAGGAGGAGGGACAGGGGCCAATTAGACATCATCTCCGCGGTAGGGACTGTCGAGGCAAAAGGCGGATAAACGGGTTGGGTATTAGCACCCAACCGCGAGAAAGTGGTATGCCCATAGCGTTCTGCTACCCGGATAACATGATGGGCGTGCAGTAATTCCCGGTAGGATGGGAAGTTGTCCCGAGTGATATTAGATAGGAACTGTTCTGCCTCCTCACGGGTCAGCGGAACACCAGGTACCGGTTGTTGCGTCGGTTTTGACGATGAGGGGGCGCGGGATCGTGGCTGGCATGCGTCGTCGTCACTAGGGACAAAGGTAGGTTCAGACGGCGTCCGACTTGACGGACGACTAGACGGGGATTCCATTGGTTCGGGCACTGGGAGCCATAATAATAGCCAATGAACATTTGTCGGGTACGGGTGAGGGCGTCGGCCGTGGTCTGGGCCACAGCACGATGCCGAGAACCACTACGCCGTCGCGTCTTCGTCGTGTCCGAGCGGGCCACGGATGCAGACGTCGGCCGCTGGGTTGGGGGCGGGGCTGGTTTAGCAACCGTCAAACTGAGCAGGGGTGGTCGCACGCTGGGGACCCATATGTGGTTGGGACGGCTGCTGTGTTTGCAGTCGCTTGGAGGGCGGGGGCTGGGAACCTAGTCCAGTTGAGGGCGTAGTTTACTGGGGGCTAGAGGCATCCATAGGCTGAGAGCCTGACACTGGAGCTCGATCAGGCTGCGAAGGTGGTGGGGTAGGGCGACCTACCGTAACCGGTCGCACCGGCGTTGTGCCGAACTGTCGCGGGGTAGAGACTACAGCCTGGCGTTCAGGTTGTGGCTGGGGTGGGATGAGCGGTTGGAACGGGCCCCGAACCGCGGCCGCCAATGTAGTATCCTGTTCAAAGGCAAAACGACCAGCTACCGTGTTATATGGAATATCCAGGTAACGGGGAGGTTGGGTGATCAGGCCTGCTTGATCAAGTTCCGGTCCAGGGGCAACGTTACGGGCTTGTAAGTCACGGCGTCGTTGTTCTCTCGCCGCGGTCTCATCCCCAGAAATTTCGGCGGGGATGGTGATAGTATTAAAATACTAATCACCAGGGTGCAGGGCATTGAGGGTCGCCACGATGTGCAGCGGACTAGCCCTCACGCGGCCATCGTCAGCCCGCCAAATCATAATCGCGTAAGACCAGGACAGGGTATCAGAGGGTTGGAGGGCTCTTTGAACCTGCCAGTGCACGGGCTGCCCGACACGAGCGGCATGAACAAAAGCCGAAGGGTCAAAGTTGGGGAACGTCGATCAAGGGCGGGAGCTACTAGGTAGAGGCGTAACTGGTCACTACCGGTTTGCTGGAGGGAATCCACTATGCCGCGACTGAGGACACCGATACGCTCATCGACGAAGTAGCTGGGTCGGGGACCGAGGTCGGCTAGCCGCGCGGCCGCAGCTGCCGGTCGAGGGGCTGTGTGGTAGATGTGGGTCGTAGCAAACAAATATCTGGAAGGATCGGTATACCCGTCGGTCCTGTCATTCAGGAGATAACGGATGAAATGTTCAAACATGGGTAGGGTGTTTTCAGGAACTTCGTCATAAATCTCCGGGTCAATAGCCAACCAATCCAGTTCATCTGCGCCTGGCATCACAGCTCGGGCGTTAATAGGTTGTACATTGGCTATCAAGGGACTGGGAACCTGGGGGATCGGAGCTGCAGTCGGGGCGTGAGAAGGCGCCCGATCGCAACTGCAGGTTGGGCCGGTTCAGCTGGAAGAGGGGGTACAGTAGTGGCAACTGGCGGGTTCGTGGGTACGGTAGAGGGGGCGGGTTTGCTGGCGACGGCGACGGTTAGACGGGTCTCCAGGATGGGGACGGCCATGGCGCACGGCCGTCACCCGTTGCCAGCCAATCTCGGCCCATGGGAGCTGGGAGTAATGCCACTGCGACACTGACAGACTGATTTTCTCCTTTGAATGCATGCTATGAAACTTGTTTTTCTAAAGTATTTTTAACACATTTTAGAAGAAGTATAATTTTCCAGATTTTTTGCAGACTCAAGTAAATTTTTTCTCGAATCATCGAATATATCCTTCGAAACCTCCATCAAATAGCTGGGGACTATTTTTTTATTTATTGTGAAATCGCTCTTCGTTTTTGGAAAAAAACTACATTTTTTATGATAGCAGTCTACGGGCTAGCAGTTATAAGAGGATTTATGTGTCGGATAATTCGCCCTTATGAAACCTTCACATTAACGCTCTTAGTTTGATTTTACGGCTTGCGTAGTGCAAGAAATGATGGATTATTTGATTTCTGCAAAAACGACAAGTTTTCGACGCCAAAACAAGAAAATAGGCTCTATCTCACGGCAGAGAAAAGCTAGAAAGTAGCTTTAAAAAGCGAAAATATGAAGCTCAATGAGATGTTTCGCATGAATATAGTCATAGCTGTGTAGCTGCTGCCAAACTTTCAGAAATTGTAAAAAACTGCCATGATCGGAAATCTCGAATTTTTGAATCGGGATTGCGCGGAGGGTGTTAGAACGCTAAAAGAACTTATTTCGGAAGGTTTCGTCAGATTTCATCTTGATTTGCGCCGCCAACCAAAAAAATGTGCCAAAAGGAGTCACAACTAAGCATGGGCACGAATAGTAAAGCTGGTATTCAAATATTCGTCAGTATTCGTGGGGTACTATTCGAATAATTCGTGAATTATTCGTAGTATTCGAAATTAGAAAACGGCAATTACTAAGTCTTAATTTAAATTTGCAGGCATGTTTAACTGCTGAAAGTTTGCGAATAAGCTCAAGAACCCTTCTGGGAGCAGTGGCAGCAAACTAATTTACAGTCACAGCATTTATGTGGTCAACATAGTGGAATGGTGTTCATGGAACAGAATTTTACTTGGTAAAATTGCGCGATAATCTGGTTGAAATGGATCAGAACAACAGTACACAGACGGTTTAAGACATTGAAAGCGCCAATAGTGCAACAATATGTGCTCTAGAGCGCAACATGCCAGTTAAAGTGCAATAAAATATTTGGTCAACTACAATGCGGTTGTAGGTTAGAAATCTCAATGATGTAAGACGAGTGTGCATGTATAAAACTGTTAGGACAGAACGAATAAAGAACTTTGCAAGTTAACACAAATATATCCTACTTTTTGTGAGTTCAGTTTCATTTTAATGCAGAAGCCAGCAAAAAGTCCGAAAATTTGCCTGAATATTGGATACTACTTAGAAATTAACGAATAATTTGAAATTCGGTCGAATAATTCGAATATTCGTTCGAATAGTTCGAATATTCGTTCATCGAATTATTCGTTAACTATTCACGAATAGTAAACGACTATTCGAATATTCGTGGTATTCGCGAATATCGAATTATTCGCGAATTATTCGATATTCGTGCCCATGCATAGTAAGCATGGGCACGAATAGTAAAACTGGTATTCAAATATTCGTCAGTATTCGTGGGGTACTATTTGAATAATTCGTGAATTATTCGTAGTATTCGAAATTCGCAAATAATTCGAATTATTCGAATAGTTCGCGAATTATTCGAATATTCCAATTCGAAAACGGCAATTACTAAGTCTTAATTTAAATTTGCAGGCATGTTTAACTGCTGAAAGTTTGCGAATAAGCTCAAGAACCCTTCTGGGAGCAGTGGCAGCAAACTAATTTACAGTCACAGCATTTATGTGGTCAACATAGTGGAATGGTGTTCATGGAACAGAATTTTACTTGGTAAAATTGCGCGATAATCTGGTTGAAATGGATCAGAACAACAGTACACTGACGGTTTAAGACATTGAAAGCGCCAATAGTGCAACAATATGTGCTCTGGAGCGCAACATGCCAGTTAAAGTGCAATAAAATATTTGGTCAACTACAAATGCGGTTGTAGGTTAGAAATCTCAATGATGTAAGACGAGTGTGCATGTATAAAACTGTTTGGACAGAACGAATAAAGAACTTTGCAAGTTAACACAAATATATTCTACTTTTTGTGAGTTCAGTTTCATTTTAATGCAGAAGCCAGCAAAAAGTCCGAAAATTCGCCTGAATATTGGATACTACTTAGAAATTAACGAATAATTTGAAATTCGGTCGAATAATTCGAATATTCGTTCGAATAGTTCGAATATTCGTTCATCGAATTATTCGTTAACTATTCACGAATAGTAAACGACTATTCGAATAATCGTAGTATTCGCGAATATCGAATTATTCGCGAATTATTCGATATTCGTGCCCATGCATAGTCACAACCTTAAGGTGAAGATTCCCTTTGGTCACATAAAGTTTGCACCATTATTACTCATTCATTACTTGGAGCTAAGAAGCCGTTTTTATATCAAAATAAAGTTTTACATTTTGTCCTTTTAATGCATACCATGAAACCAATGTTGCTTTTTTAAAATATTTTTAACACATTTTAGAAGAAGTATAATTTTTCAGATTTTTTGCAGAATGAAGTAAATTTTTTCGCAAGACATCGGTTATGTCATTCGATACCTCAATCAAATAGCTGGGGCCGATGTTGTATCTATTGTGAAATCGCTCTTCGTTATGGAGAAATAAGCTGATATGTGTGCGTAACCTGTATTTTGCCTACTTTTTCCAAATTTGCCAAGCGATTACTTTAGCTAAAGCAGTTATCGGGGCAACTAGAAAACGTCCCTGGGTACATTTGTGCAGATCTCATTTGTTAAGTAGCAGCCCTCCAGTTTGCCTGGTGAATGCTCCACAATCTTTGGAAAAAATTGGTCGTGTTTTTGCAAAAAACTAGATTTTTCATGATAGCAGTCTACGGGATAGCTGTTGGAAGACAATCATCCATCGGATAATCTGCCCCATTGAGACCTTCAGATTTAGCTTAGTTTGATTTTCCGGCGTGTGTAGTTCAAGAAATGATGGATTATTTGATTTCTGCAAAAATGACAAGTTTTCGACGCCAAAACAAGAAAATCGGGTATATCGCACGCTAGAGAATAGCTAGAAAGTTGCTTTAAAAAGCAAAAATATGAAGCTCAACGAAATCTTTTAAATGAATATAGTTATGACTGTATAGCATCTGCCAAACATTCAGAAATGGGGAAAAACCACTCTGACCGGAAATCTCGAATTTTTGAACCGGGATTGCGCGGAGGGTGTTAGAACGCTAAAAGAACGTATTTCGGAAAGTTTCGCCAAACTGATTTGCGCCGCCAACCAACAATTTGTGTCCAAAAGGAATCACCACCTTAAGTGGAAAAGAGGCAATTAACTCACTGCAGGGGTTTCTGTCCCGGTTAAATGTACAAAAGCCGAAAGCTTAGATAATTTCACGGTATGTACATGCAATGTAACCCTCGACACAACAGACGATGAGTAAATCTTCTGCAGCTACTACAATTGCAGCAGCCTTAACATGTGTGAAAACGCTAACAGGATTTTACTTTTCTATGATTAAATTAATTTTTGTTCTGTTCATTAGGCACCTGTGAGTTCTCATCTGGTTTGGCTTTCCAAACATTTCTTATACCTACCACTGCTACTAAAGCCTGAACGATGTCCTTTCATTTTAGGTTGTCGTTGACATAACATTTCTGGACAGTACAATAAATATTCATGAATTGGAAATTGTGGCGTTGAATCCTCGTGGACTGCCTGTGAGAGCGGAACTTCGACGTTCTTCTGCCGGTGCTTGTGTTACCTTTGTGCCAGATCTAGCTGGCAGTCATACTGTAAGTTCTGCATATCCTACGCTAGAGATAAGCATTTCGGCCCGTCGGCCCGGCCCGGGGGCCGGGCCGGGCCGACCTCCATTGGTTAGCGGGCCGGGCCGGGCTGGGCCGAGAAATTTTTTAACTGTGGGCCCCAGCGAGCCGGAACGGACCGGATCAACTCTAGAAAATGTTTTAAAATCACTAAAATTAGCTACATATTTATTGATTCTGGCTATTTATTGCAAAAACTTAACATGTCGTAGTATAATTTAGCCTCTCCAGCTTGCGTTGAAGCCGTTGAAATAATATTGTTAGTAACATTTTAGAATTTTTCTTTTGGCGGGCCGGGCCGGGCAAAATTCTGGAACGGGCCGGGCCGGGCCGAGCAAAATTTTGGAGCGGGCCGGGCGGGCCGGGCCGAAAAAATCCGTGCTCATCTCAGCCCTACGCTACACCGCTCTTAGAAACTTGTGCATGAGTGCATGAGATTAGGAGTGCAGATGCAGAATAATGAAAAAGTTTACCTTTGAGCATGCATAGATTTTATAAAATGCATAGTTTGTAATAATAGTTGGTCTCTTTGCGAAGTACAACGTAGATGTTTTAACTGAGCCAAACTGTAAGGAAAAATTGTTAAGTATTATTGGACATCACGAAAGGCGGAGTCAGACCGGTTCTGGCGTGCTTGGCGAGCTATTGAGATCCAGTTGAGAACCAACGAACTATGAACCTGCTTAGGGAGCTTAAGACTGGCAGCTACTGATAATCTTTACTAAGTGGCAATACCAACTACAACGTGTGATAGAATTTCAACTAAGTTTTTAAATTTGGATAGATGTTGGTTAAGTCAAAGTCAACATGTCTCTAACTCAATACGAAGTAGTAGGCCTATATATTTCTGGAGACACTCATGTAAGCAAGCAAAAACACATCCAATTCAAGAAATTTGGGCCATCCTACATTCGCCCACCATTCGTATATAGCAACTGGAAAATATCCGACTTTTCATGTGTTATCTTTTAATTCGGCTGGTGGCAGGCAACGGGCGTCCGATTGATCGATCGAACCATCAAACCATCGAACAACGACACCTCTCATTGAGCAGCATAACTCAATCGATTAGTTCGAGTTTCGCAGACTCTGCAATAAATTTCATTAAGTACTGATTATTTTGCGTCGAAACATGAAACTTTAAACTGGAAAACTTTGTGGCAAAATGGTGTACAAAGTGTCTTCATTCAGGGTTTTCTAATCCAGTCTTTGTCAAGGTCGCTTTCCTGAAATTCTTCAGTTCAAGTCTAACCAGTTGTAAACATCTGCGTCTATGCAGTGTCACTATTCATCTAGTGTCAAAGTTATTTCTAGTATAATCGTTGCACAGGAAGCTTGTGGCGTTTCAGTTTTTGTATTTTCCCCAAAAAAGTACTTTTTTTACCCATTTTCAGTGCCATATGAAACTACGTAGTAGTGTTGTTTTGATTCGCATGTTTTAGTTTTGATTTGATTTTTGATTTTTTATCAAAACTGCCGCAGTTTTGATTTGATTTTTGATTTTTTATCAAAACTGGTGGAGTTTTGATTTGATTTTTGATTTTTTTATCAAAACTTCTACAGTTTTGATTTGATTTTTGATAAATCAAAACTCAAATATTTTTGATTTTTGATTTTTAGTACAGTTTTTTAGATTCAGAGTTTTGTGAGACTTGTGGCCACTGCCACCGTATATACTTTCCTAGTAGGACGATAAGGCAGAGTTGGATCCGGGTCCAAGTTTGCAGACCCGGCCCTTGACTTAATTTCAGACTGGGTACCGGGTTTTCGAAAACCAGGTTTCCATGCACGAAATCGAGTTTCTGTGCATAGTCAAATTACAAATCATATAGCTGTTTAATGATTGTGAATTTTATTATTTTACAAATTTTGTGAAATTCATTCATTTTATTCAATCTTGGAGTTAGAGCTATCTTTTATCAAAATGCTGCAGACATCTTCTCCTCTCCCTTAAATGGATACAATGAAACAATTTTTGGTTTATTAGAAATTGCTTAGGGAATTTTAGAAGCATCTAGTGCAATTTTTCAGATTTGTTTGAAGTAAGAATTAAAATTATTAGTGGGACACAGGTTATATTATTCCATGCCTCTATCAAATCGCTGCAGCTCTTTTTAGCCGCACTGAGACTTTGAAACGAAGTAGATTTTATTGAAAATATTGTAAATTCCAACCACAATGAATTTAAGTAGTAATAGAGAGATCAATTGAGCACTCTTTGGGAGACGATTTTAATCTCAAATTGGGGTGCTATTGGGTGACTGTTTTCAATCCCACTTTTGGGTGCCACTTTTGATCACTATTTTTGGGTGACTATTTTGATCTTATTATTGGGTGCTATTTGTTTTCATTATTGGGTACTAATTACTTGTGAAAAGTAATCAGGCTAATATGTGATGAATGAATTTTTGGGGTGACACTTTTAATCTTATTTTTGGGTGACAGTTTTAATCCCACTTTTGGGTACTAATTAGTTCTCATATTTAGGTGATTAACTAGTTGTGAAAGGTCATCCATGTGATGGGCAGAATTTTTGGGTGCCGTTTTCAATCCCACTTTTGGGTGGCTATTTTAATCCCACTTTTGGGTGGCTATTTTAATCCCACTTTTGGGTGGCTATTTTAATCCCACTTTTGGGTGACTATTTTAATCCCACTTTTGGGTGACTATTTTAATCCCACTTTTGGGTGACTATTTTAATCCCACTTTTGGGTGACTATTTTAATCCCACTTTTGGGTGACTATTTTAATCCTAGCTTTGGGTGCCAGTTTCAATCCCAGTTTATGAAACCTATACTGTTTATGCTGCAAAATTAATTGATCTAGCACCCTCTTGGTCCGAATTATTAAGTGTACTTACTAAATCCTAATTACTGACAATACTGAAAGGAATTACTGACGAGAATACTGACAAGATGTCAACAACTGCAGGTAATTATGATGTTCAAGTGTATGAATTGTTAAATTAAAACTAATGTAAACTGATATATACTGAAACCACTTATTTGTTACTAATGTAAAGTCTTTTTATTTCAGAAATAATGCCAGGCGGTCAGGACAAAAGAAAACTATTGGAATGTACGACATGCCATCAGACATTCACCGAATTGAGAAGTCTTAACCGTCACAAGAGAGAACGACATAGCGAATCAGACTCTCATCGCTGCAATCAATGTGGGAGAACCTTCATCAGAAAATCCCACCTAGGCCGTCACATCACTCGCTGCAAACCACCAGCAGCTCACTCACCAGTCGAAGAGCCGAAAACATCCGAACAACCGCCGCCAAAAGAAACAACTGTTCAAATTGATGAATCACTCCCTGAAGATCCCATTGAACCGCCCACTCAGGATGAGATCTACGCCAGGAACTGGGCACGGATTCGTACTCATCATCACATAGCCAGGAAATTCATGCGAACTTACAACTTCCGCTTAGAAGGACTAGATGAAATTGGAGACAACCTAAAGCGAGTATTCCTCAATCAACAATACAAGGCTAAATGGAACATATCATTCGGATTCATCCTTCGAGAAAGAATGACTGACGAACAGATATACTACTACGCAAGCAACAACACTAACCTATTCGAGATGCCCAGGCTAATTGGCAATAGAAAAGACTTGACTAAATTGATTGATGATACTGAAGGAATGGATGTACTTGAATGGGCACAACAGCAACGCCCTAATTCTAAATATGTTGTTGACAGCGTAACGAACATGTTGGTAACTGTGTATTGTATGCCAAATTATCCTATTGGTTAACT